>JBCEWC010002914.1:0-32252 GCA_038996855.1 Solanum aculeatissimum | reverse complement strand
TGCTACATTAATCATTATTTTCTTAATAGGTGTGTCATGTCAAAACTTGACATCTAATTGTGAACGGAGGGAGTATTATATTATTTTATATAAAATTTTATATTGAGTTTAATTTTTTCAATATTTTTAACAAATAGCCCTTAATAAATTATGATAACAATAAGCAAGAAAAAAAAATTCAATTTGGCCGCAAAATTTAATTAATATGAATATGAAAGGAAAAATAAGAATAACAATGACCAAGATTTGGTCATTTTGTCCTGTTAGGCATTTGTATATATTTGAATTCTTTTTTAATATAATTATATAATATTTAATTTACTAGTGTGATTAATTTAAATTCGAATAAAATTTATTTAAATGTATATTTTTATGAGAATGTTATTATTTTTATATTTCAAATTCAAAATATGTAATCAACAATAAAGAAATTTGGTCTAAAAATATTGCTATTATTATTAGTTAAAAATCAAAATTGGAACTTCCATGTCCAAATTTATTTATTTTTCTAATTTCATATTTGATGTTTAATATTTATATTAGAAGTTTGATTAATCTGCATTTATATTAGGTAAGATTCATTAAATTAAAATTGCTCCCTTCTAAAATCTTTTGATATTTAGGATTCAAATGTGATATTAAATTTCTAATTAAAGATGAAAAAATTATATCCATTATTACACACATGTGCGCGCACACATACATACATATATATATATATATATATATATATATATATATATGTATGTATATGTGTGTGTAATCAACAAAGACAGGGGGAGTATTAATTTGTATCAAAATATAATAAATAATAATTATTTTTTTAATTATTAATAAAGTAATTTAAAATCACACAGATATTTAAGGATTATTATAGATTATAGTTGGGAAAATATCTATATATATAAGTGTCAGTCCTGCTTGAGCTGTCTGCTTCTGGTCCTGATTAACCATAACCTTTCAAAGCAAACAACTCTTCATCGTCCTGTCTGCTTCAGCTGTTTAATTATATTTTTTTAACTGATTCGACTATAATTTTACAATATTACCCTGATGAGATATTTTTCCAACTGTGATTTTACTATCTCACCCCGATCAATTGTTTTAAGTCATGTAAAATGAAATATCATATTTTAAATTCAAATTTAGTTATCCAAATAAGAATGTAAAAATAATGAATGTGAGTCTGACCAACCACAACCTTCTAAAACAGACAACTCTTCGCCGTCCTTTGTGCTTGAGCTGTTTGCTCCTGCTCCTGACCAACCACAGTCTTCCAAAGCAGACAACTCTTCGTCATCTTGCCTGCTTGAGCTGTCTACTCCTGACCAACCACAACCTTCCAAAGCAAGCAACTCTCCGTCGTCCTGCCTGCTTGAGCTGCCTGCTTTGACTGTTTAATGATATTTCTTTAACTGTTTTGACTGTAATTTTACAATATTACCTCTAATGAGACATTTTTCTAACTGTTTCAACTGTGATTTTACTATCTCGCCCCGATCAATTATTTTAAGTCGTGTAAAATGAGATATCATATTTTAAATTCAAATTTAGTTATACGATTAAAAATGTAAAAATAATCAATAAGTGTGAGTCTGACCAACCACAACCTTCCAACGCAAATAACTCTTCGTCGTCCTTCGTGCTTGAATTGCCTTCTTCTACTCCTGACCAACTACAGTCTTTCAAAGCAGTCATCTCTTCATCGTCCTGCCTGCTTGAGTTGCTTCCACCCCCACTCCCATCCATATCAAGAACAAACAAATAAAAATAATAAAATATTATATTTTAAATTTAAATTTAATTATATAAATAAAAAAATATATATATATATTTAGCTGTTCGGGCAGGTTTTACTAGTATAACTATAAATGAAGATTCCCAAGGAGGTCAAATTTGTTATAATTGCATTTTCAAAATGAGACATAAACATGTGCTGGCTATGACATGGCAATGACTCATCAAATAAAACCAAATTTGCCAAAAAAATTCAATTAAAAATTAAATTAATTTAAAAAAATTGCCAGCTTTTGACACAAAAACATTGGGAAAGACACCAAAATCTTGCATAAATTGGTTGGTACTAAACAGACAATTTTGTCATAAACCTCGTACCTTTTTAAAGTATACTAATATATAATCCTAATTAACTATGTTAATGAAGATTAAAGAAACCTAATGGCAAATGACATAAGAGTTAGTGAACAAATATTATTTTTATGTGATTCATTTGGAGTTGGTTGTTTGGTTATATATAAGAACTAGTGTATTTAATGGTTTACGGTTCGAAACTCGATTATTATGAATGTATTTCTTTATCTTTTTCTATTTAAATATCTGATTTTGTCTATAATAATATTCGAATATGTAATATACACGCTCTGAAGTCGTGTAGATCTCACCACTACAAATGCAATATTGTAATGTGATGTTAAACAAAATAAAATATATGCACCTTGCTCGTGATCATAAAGTGAATTGAGAATCATCAAAATTTCGAGTATAAATTTCAACAGAAGAAAATAAATAGTATTAGGTCTTTTCTTCTCATCTGACTAAGCATTAGGAATCTTTGGTACCGATGCTTTAGGAGATAGCAGGTACCGCATGAGATTAGTCAAGATGCAAGCAAACTGACTAGGCCACGACACCGTAATTATTAAAAAAGGTGCAAGGTATCTTGGTTAAATAAAGGAAAATAAAAAATGGCCCTGGTAGTGATGCCTTAGTCATAATTTTCCGAAGAGAGAAGTATTGAAAACACTCTTAAACTTGACAGAAATTATTAGCTTCATTCTGAACTATCAATAGTGTTGAAAACAACCATCTACTTGACTAACTGAACAAATGATCCTCCAAACTCAAAGAGTGATTGAGTCCGACTCAAGCGAGTGAGTGAAAGGCGTGGCAAGAGAGCGAGTTCGACTTGCGAATGATCAACAAGTGAAGGACCGATCCTTTTGCGCCAATACCGTTGCGAGACTGGTACTTGGTGGCTCACTTAAGTACACCTCTGATCTTGCAACATAAGTGAAAAACACCCCTAAATCTTGTCAAGTTAATAGGTATTTTAAACACTTGTGGTAGATTGGTAGTGTATTTTGATTAGTCAAGTAGTTGAATGTTTTTAAGACTGTCAATAACTCGAAGATAAACTGATAACTTGCACCAAATTCGAGGGTGTTTTTAATACTTCTCTCTTTTTCCAATTTCACATCAAGGAATTGAACAGAATCATTATGCTAATTTGGCTCTTACTACCATAACATGAAAATCAGTGTACAGAATATTTACAAAACCATACAGTTGAACAGCCCCAGGATTAAAATACCATCTTTGTAAACAACAGTAGACTGGAAATGATGCTGCAGAAATCACATATCTGACCTTTCGATAGCAACTTCGTTTTGAAGTTGAATTTTCTGGTTATGGTATGATATGAAATCTTAACAGGAACACTTCGCTATAGTAGCCAAAGAATATCCGGAGAAATAACATCGTTATTGAGAGGTTTGACTGTAATATTGTAGAACGAGTTATGTCGTCCTTCATGAACAAAGAAAAACAAGAAGATTCAGAGGAGTGAAATTAACAAATATATGCAGGGAGACATAGCTATACTTTAGAAATCCCTCAAATCACCACTTTTATATTTGTTCTGAGAATCATACATAGAACTGAGGATGTACCATATAAAAGTTTGAAATTTTACAGCAAGATCTTGAACCATTGTACTTTCATGGGTAATAACAGCATTACTTACAGAAGAAAAGAAAAAGAAAGACCCCAACTTTCTTATTACCTATAACTTACACATTCCACAAACCAACAACAATAAGAATTCAAACATTTAACAGAAAAATTCAAGACAAACCGAACCAACGTTTCAAAATTGCTTCTTTATGATCAACTTACAGCTTCATGCCTGAGAAGTTCTAATTTGCTGCTTTGAATTCTCCACGGGGAGCTGAGAGGAAGTCTCTGTGAAGCTAACTGCAGGGGCGGATGTCATGGTTTGATATTGCGCAGCCAATTGGGGAGCAAGAGGTTGACTGTAGTACATTTTAGCATGTGTTGGATCAGCAAACTCGTAAGCATAATTGGAGGGAGTGGCTGAAGTAGGAGGAATTGACTGAGAAGGATGATGAATCTGAGAGTAGTTCACGTATTGTGGCTGATGTTGGCCTGGAGTGATCTGAACCAACTGTGGAGCAGCTGCAGCTGAAGTTCTGTATGTACCAGCAACCATTTCAGGATTTGATGTTGAAGGATTTCTAGCTGGATTATAAGCTGAAGCAGGATTGACTATAGTAGGAGGTGTTTGGGAACGAGTAGGAGGGACTGTTTGAACAGGCTCCGAATAATTTGTTTGTTGCAATGGCAAACCATAACCTTGGCCAGGTCTTGCAGGAATAAAGTAAACCGGATACTGGTGGTCAAGATTCGGGTGTTGCATATGCGTTTGGGCCTGTGAAGGGTACATAGGATAGTAGGACGCCATTGGCACATGCCCGGAAGGAGTATGCTGTATATACTGCCCAGCATGAACATACTGTTGGGGTTGAAGCATTTGCGGGTGCTGATCATATTGTACTGGCAATGCATACCCACCACCACCACCATCCTGAACTTGTGGTTTCACCTGAACCCTTCCGATCGAATCACTCATATTCAGATCAACTGAATTACCTGAAATCCTACCGCTCCCCGACTGGAAATGAACCCCTGGTTCTTGATAAAAGTAATGCCTTTGCCTACCACTACCCTCACTGCACCAAATTGAATCAAGATCTTAACAACAGTCCAAAGCAATCCCAAAAAAACTTAACAAAACAATACGATAATCAAGGTCCAAGTAACAACAAATAGCAATGGAAATCGAAGGACAGGACACTACAAGAGCAATATAGCAATGGAAATCGAAGGACAAGACACTACACGAGCAATACTACAACTACTAATACGAACAGACAGCAAGACAACGTGCTACTTCCTACTAACCTTCTACACTAATTTGTGCCTCCGCCCCCTCCAATCTAACCTTCGAGAAAGGTACACTCTACTCACCCTAGACCTCATTTTGCGGAACTACACTGGTTATGCAGTTGTTGTAACCTTGCTTCAAGTAAATACACCATTTTCTCAACCTCAGGCAATTGATATGTTTCAACAAACAGATATATTATGATTCTCGCAAAAAGATCAGATTTTTAAGGAAATTTTACCTTGAAACAGAATCAGGAGAAGGCAAATCAGATGGAATAACAGGCTTTGGCTGCTGCAATTGCTGAGGCTGCTGTATCTGTATCTGTTGCTGCTGCACTGTCTGCTCAACCACCGGCACACCGGAAACAACACTCGCTGCCGGCACTACAACAGTTGGTGCTGGCGACGAAGATAAACCCAAAAAACCCCCTTCTTCATTCTTCTGCTTAACCCCAACACTCATCTGTGAAAATTGCTCCTCAATTCCACCTCCCTTTTGATTCTCCTCAACATGAACCCTTATCGGCGGCAAATTCGCCAACGACGGCATAGATGATCCCGACCCAAAAGACGACGCCGTTTCAACCATCGGAGAATCCGGCACCGACTGAACATCATGCACACTACCTTTCACATTGTTCCCACCATTTTTAACATCTGGTTCTAGTTCTTTAACATTCGCATTTCCTAAATCATCGTCTAAACCAAGAAGACAATTAACTGAAGAAGACTCAGAAAATACCTTAGTTGAAGCAGTAGAATTTGCCCCATTTAAAATATCAACAAACCAATCTTCAGATTTCATTGAACTATCTCTAATCATCCCAATTGAAGGATTCCAAGAATCGATTTTACTAGGAAACAGAAACAAACGAAGACGAGAAATTTTAGAAGATGAACTCATACGGTCGTATTCATCGATCATGTTTTCCAGGTCTTCATCGGAAGTAACGGAGATGAGTGAATCGAGGTCCTCGTTCTGAAGCTGATACTTCAGGCAAAAGGGTCTGCCTCCGAGGAACGTTCTGGACAGTCTACCGGAGAGTTCAGCAAGGGAGGTGTTACGATCGGCGACGAAAATGCGGGTGTCACCGCCTACGTAGCAGAGAGTTTTGTCGTGGGGTCGAGGAAATATATGTCCTCCATAGCTGCACATTAACCGGAGCTTTCCACCGCCGGCGGCGGTGTGTGGCGGCTGCTGCTGCTGCTCGTCCCAGGAATCAGTGTGGCGGGATCCTGGTGAGGAATCTGCTGAGTCAGCATAATTGATGGTTCCCGACGGTGGTACGGCTGCCGTCGCCGCCGTGATTGGTCCGCCGGAAAACGGTGGGGGGTCCATATATGAAGGAGACTGGAATAAAAAAGGAAGGAAAAAAAAAAGATAGTTTTGCCAGAGAAGGTTTTTTTTTTTCTTTTATAGTTCTCACACAGCTGTTTTTCCTAATTTTTATTTTATTTTTTTAAAATAAATTAATTAAATCCTCTACTTTTTAACATTTTAAATATATATTTTTTAAAAATATCATTTTAAATATATATTTGTTTATTCATCATTGATTCTGATTCACATTCCAAAAATTTGGTCAAAGCATAAGATTGATCGAGTTTTATAAGGAGTCTAGTAATCTCATCTCTTGTCGATGTGGACTCTTTTCCACTCATCAAATACGTATTAGTTTTAGTAAGTTGTAAAATCTCGAACTTGTTTTAATTAAGACTTATATATATATATATATTCAAGGAGATAATATATTTATTATGATTAACTTAAGTACTTTTTTTGTTCTTATTTAGTTGTCATAGTTTCTTTTTTGATAATAAAATAATATGAATTTTACTAACTTTACCTTTTTTATCACATAGTATTAATTTTTAAAATTAAAATAATTTATATTTAATAAAGATAATTTAATAAAAATTCTTATATGAAATTAATAGTAGACAACTATCGTTCGACAAAAATTTACGTATGTTTTGTAGGCCCTTACTCAATTGTCTCTAAATTAGCACAAAGACAACTTGCAACTTGCATGTTTAGACTTGGGAGTGTACTTATAAAAAAAGGTTAACAATGTAATTAAGTTTATATTTACTAATTGTGTAAATTTAATTTATTATTTAATCTTAATCGAATTAATATAATTTCTTTTTTTGTTTATTAAAAGTAACAGGTTTAAGCCTTGAGAAAAAGGAGAATTTTTTTATGAATAATATTTTTTCCTTTAATAGACCACACACAACTTAAAACTAAATTATAAGTTTATAATTTGTTTGACTAATCTTTTAAAAATTAAGTTATTTTTAAAAAATATTTATTTATTGTCAATATATTTTTTCTAACTTTACTATCATTTAATTTATTTATTTATTCATAAAAAAACTTGATCAAATTTATGATACTTGAGAATTATATTGGGAAACTGCATAATAGTTTAATCTAATAAATATCAAACTTGATAGGTAAAATTATATTTTGAAAATTAATTGATAATATTAAAAAATGTATATATATTATTCAATATCACTTGCATTTAATCTCAATTTAATAATAAAAATTAGATGTTAATCAAGATTATGTGATAATATATATCATTGATGACATATATCCCCTCAGTTCTTCATCATTAATACTATTTGAAGGATTAAAATAATTTGACTTTTTTTTTTTAAACATGAAAATGTTGATTTAAAATAATTTGTGTTTTTCAAAACAAAAAAAGTCAAAGTCTAATTTCACACTAAAAAAATTAGTAATTACTTTCTTTTGTTGATTGCATATGAATAATAATAATAATAATAATAATAATAATAATAATAATAATAATAATAAATGTAAAAATATAATGAAAGAATTATTTTAGAAACAAACTTAATATGGATTTAAGACTCTTTCTTAAATATGATAAATAAAATCAAGATTTATCTGATCACATTTTGATAATTTTCTCTTAAATTTTTTTTTTATAAAAAAAGAAGAGATAGTAAGAATTAGATTTCAATCTTAAACAAATAAAAATCAATTATATGAATTCTCATTGACATTACAAGAAAATCGATAAAAATATATTCTAGACTGCTTATATGTTTTAGCGTCTTCAAAACTTGGGTACCCTACGTGTTCAACAACGTCTTGGTGAGACCTATAAGAAATTTAATTTATATACATCGACAATATTTAAAAAAATTATATATACATGTTAAGCGTAATTCGATCGATAATATTTTATTTTTAAAAAAAGTTATCCATTGAATTTTTTTAATAAAAAACATTTCATGTTGGAGGTTGGTATGAAGCCCATATAGATTGGACTTAAAAAGGGTATCTAAATAATCCATTGTTGTATTGGACCCACTAAGAATAATAATAACCAACATTACCTAATGTTGATCTCAACAAACATGTTTTTGGTGAAATGAGCGGGTTGGACTGAAATTGAATGAATTACAATACGTTAAATTGATAATGAGTCCGTCAATTCTAGAAGTTACTCGAAAGCTGAAATAAGTTGGGCTAAAAGATGTTTTGGGTGGATAAAAAAGAACTTAACTTAGTGACGGGTGGATCATAGGCCTATCCAAACTTGAACGGATTAGACGGTTCATATTTTTATGTGCAAATTTTGACGGAGTACATGGCCATTCAATCAAAATAATTACAAAAGGAATAGTCATTCGTTGTTTAGACATGTATAGTCAGTGTATATTTTATATACGGTCAAGCTATATTCAATTTTGAGTATATCATAATGTATATTTAGTGTATAACTCATGTATAAGTAATCTCAGTGTATACTTTCTATAACTTTTGATAAGCTATATTGTATAGTTATGTATATATTTTGTGATTACTGACAGGAAATAACGTGCAACGAACGTTCATATCGACTAACTACTATTACTATGATCAAGTATCTCGAGGCCTCTTAGTGTCCTTGAGCTCCTTGACAACCAGAGGCGGAGCCACAATTTTAGGTACTGGTCTCTTAGTACAGTGTCTTATGTTTCACATTCTGCCATACTCCACATCCGCAACAGGATTGATAGTTGTACCAGATTGCTGATTTCGTTGTACCTCGCGATGTTCTAACTCCAATCCTCCATTAGTAGGTTGGACGCGTTGTCTTCTGCTACGAACCTCCTCCACTGCTCGGAAATATGCATATGGTCCCCATCCTGAGAACAGCGAAAAAAATGAAGATATCGAGTTACTTTCCAAATTTTGTCCACTATAACAGTAAAGTCGCGTAAATGAGATTTTGTGGAATGCCTTCTCCTAGATCAGTAGCAACGAAAAGGAAAACGCGATGAATACAATATGTAGTCGAAAACAAAAGCCTAGTAATCTGAAAAGCATTGAAGCCTAAGGTACGGTAATTGACTACGAGTGTAATAAGAGTATCAGTCGACAAGAGAATCATGCTAAGATGGTTGAATCTTCTTTGTTTAAGGAGACGAGTAGAGAAAGAGCAGATGTATAGAACCATTCAACGAGATAGTACCTTTTCAACTCTCTCAAAATGGAATATACGCTAAACATAAGCTAGATTAGTCAACATAACAAGATCGTGTTGGTAATGAGTGGTTTGGTATTAGTCTGGATACGATAAAATCATTCTACGTACCTTCAGTATGGTATGGAGCTGGGAAGAACTGCAGGTAACAGAATGCTGCAACGAAAAGACCTGAAGTAATATGAAACGACTTGGAGTTAGTATTTATCAAATGAAACGAAGCCCTCGTTTACTGCAAAATGTAGAATGTCAAGACGAACCTATCAGTCCTCCGCTGAACACGTCTTGCCAATGATGCCAGTAGTCACTCACACGTGAGATCCCGACAAGTGATGCCATCAGGAGAGGAAGAAGAACTATGCATAGTTTAGCCACATGCCCTCGTCGATCAAATGCTTTAATCTTCCCTGCTAAATACAATGATAGGAACCCGAGACCAGCAAATGACCCTGCAAAGAAGAAGCCACATTTTGTTAGATCAAATCAAACTCTTTGTCATCAACACTAAAGAAAGAAAGGTTTCACCAGACTTCAGACCACTTGTATGTCCGCTTGGGAAACTCTTATGTCCTTCCTTAATATCACTTTCTTTACCATGACATATCACGTCTCCCCACCGATCATATACCTACAACGAGAACAACAAAATAAATCAATCGAGTTACAACAGAGTCGACCACCAATATAAGCAATATGCTTGTAAGTTCATTACAGTAATGATAAACGTTTGGATACATACATCTTTACCATCAGGAAAACAACGCCAAAAAAAGTCTGGTCGTGGACGTCCTACTCCATTCTTGATGGCTTCAGTGATGACAGCAGTTATTAGTATGGCAAATAAGAGTCCTGCAATTTTTCAACAAGCCTAGACGCAATCAGTCTACTCGATACTCCAATCTGTACTAAAGGGGGAAATAAACTCTGAAATGAAAGTTACCTAGAATGCTGTGGTGCAGATCATACACGTCCCTCCTCCAAAGATAGACAAAAATGAAGATGATAATAGGTAACACAACTGCATATAGCTGTTCATTAGAGAAATCTGTTAAAAGGAACACAAGAAACTCCGCGATTTCATAACAAAAAATTGAACTTATTGAAATTTGCTAGTGTAATCAGCACATATACTCACAGGAACGGACCACGCTGGGACTGTATTATCTTTCATCGGATATTTCAGATCAGTCATCATATCCTTCCCAACAAATCGATGAAATGGACCGATGAGATTAAGAACTATGTATATAACTACAAGCAACAGCAATATAAGCCAGTCATGGATGTGAATTCTTGCAACTGATAAACCATGAGACTTAATAGTATGTCCACATCCGCGCTCAGTCTCATCTGTATTCCCCTGGTTCCATTCGAAAACAGAAATATTAATCCGAGCTGTTGCAAAACCAAATTAATAAACCAGACAACGTAATCACCAGAAATGGGAATGCTACAACAACAAACATCAACGCTTCTGAAACAAACAAGGTGGGGTCAGATATATGAATCCTCACTGTCCATATCGCTCCATTTCAACACATCTTAGTCCGATGTTACATAGGATAAGAATTAAGCATAAAGATTAAGTCTTTTTCATATTTTCAACTGGCAAATATGAAAAAGACTTAATCTTTATGCTTACTTGTGGCAAATCAAGTATGATGTTCAAACATTTTCGAGAGCAAACGATACCTCTTTGAGCTCATGTTGTATTGAAATGGATAAGCGGAACTACACGTACACATATAAGAGTTCATCTCCAAACTAGCTAGTAATCAAATCTTCCAAAGGAAACAACTTCATATGATCATGTACGCGGACCTTAACCCTACCTTTAGAGAGACTGTTTCCAATAGACCTTCGATTTGCAAGAAAATATGACAACTAAATAACAACTATGACTAAACAAGACAATCAAAACAATTAAGTACCATACACCATATGAGCAACAACAACAACCTACACAGTATAATTCCACGAGTGGGGTTTGAAGATAGTAGAGCATATGCACACGTTACCACTACCTTGCAAGATAGAGATGTTGTTTCCGATAGATACTCGAATTAAGGACAATTGCAAGAGAATGAAAACGGAAACAGCAATTCATGATAAGCAGAACCAGAAATCAAGAAACTAAAAGTATATATTATGAAAAATTGGAAAACATAAGACAGGAAAAAGACCAACAAACCTTAAAAACAATCCAAATCTTATCTTTCCAACCCATTTAAGAACAGAATCCAAACTCACAAGAATGTTTTCAGTTAAAGCTTCAAACTTTAGCAAAGGCAGAACACAAGTCAATATATATTATATATAATATGTAATTTTTTAGTGAGGGTTCAGGTAAATTTCTTAGCGCTTTCCTAGATCTGTCTCACTGAGGTATCTATATTGGAGCCTGATTAAATTGTCGGGGCCTGATTAAATTGTCGGGGTTGGCAAGTGTAATAAGTAATAAAATTTTTTTTTCATTTTTAAGCACTTTAAATCAGACCTTTTTAAAAGTAGAGGAATCTTAATCGTTCTAGCGTGATAAATCAATTCCACAAAGATAAAATGATTTAATCACAGCCGTTGATATTGTCAAACATGTTGAATTATTTGGTCAAGTGATGAGGGCTTGTTTGGTTGGTTATTGTGGTGTTTTAGCGTGCTAGAATTTTAAGTTTATGAATTCTTGTAGCGACTTCGAGTTAATACTATAATAATAAATGAGTTCATAGTTAATATTTATAAACGTAGTTAATGAATTTTTTTTATATTTAGTGAACTCGTAACCAATCCTCTAAATTCGTATTAGACCCCTCTACTTGTAATTAGTAGTGTAAGGTTCGAGGGTTAGAAATAAAAAAGACCTAGTAGGGAGCATTTTCGCCTTTAGTTGACTTTATGCGATTCAAATTTAAATTAGTTGAGCTAGTAAGATTCAAATACCAAATGATTATTTTTTAAAATTCAAATTAAAATAAATTAATACGTGAAACTTCCTAGAACAACAAACAGATAGGAAAAGTACTTTTTTTTGTTTTCCCACACGATGTCCGCTATTCATGTGGAAGTTCGATTATATTTGAATTCAGGTTAGGAAAGTCGACTCAAATTCCAGACCTCTAGTTAAGAATGAAAGAGTACTTACCACTCAATCACAATCCTAATCGAAGAAAAGTTTTTTTATTTGTAACAACCATTTTATATCGAATTATTTTGTGTTCAATAAAACAAATTAACCAACCTGTATTTGATTCTCCCATTAAATTTAATTACAACATGATTTTAATTTATTGGCATCATATACTAAGTAGATTTTTTTTGAAAATTACTTCTAAAAAATATAATTAAGTAATAATATCCCACCAACATTATGCCAAACTTTAGCATGTGTTATGTTCACCTAATCTAATGGTTTAATTAATAGAGTAGACCCCTACACACACACCCCCCCCCACCCAAAAAAAACAATAAATTATAGTTAGAAAAATAAAATGACAAAGTTAATAAAAAATATATTCAGGTTGAGACGCGGATATCTAGCTCTTTTTAAGGAAATTTAAGTTCACTTTGACATAATCTATATCGATCCAGCAATAATACTCTTGATTTGTCTCCTCTAGGATAAATAGTCCAACAACGTTGTATGATTCAAACAAATTACACTAACAATTAATAATTGGAAAAAATATGTGAATAAGTAAGAATATACTAGTTAATTAACAAACATAACTATAGTTTAAATTAATTACAGTTTGAGGTAAACGTCTAGCTATAATTACAGTTTGAATTTTGTATGATTCGTGGAATTTTATACAAATGTTGTGCGCGAATCAAATTATATAGTAAAATATACAAACACTGCGAATTGTATAACGAATTATACAAATGTTGTCCATGAATTATATAGCGAAATATACAAATGTTATACAAAAACTGCAAATTTAATAGCGTATTATACAAAAGTATACAAATGTTGTGCGAATTATACTAATGCTCCTATAACTATAGTTACGAAATGTAATTATCCAAACTATAACTATGAAGCATAATCAATGTATTTTTAAGTGTCCATATACGAAAATTCTTCTTAATAATTTATGTTACATTTATTGTGTGAAAAAAAATAATCGTATTGATATATTTTTTGGTAAATAAATTTACTAGTTCATGTTATAGATAAAATAATTTGCAAATATTATTTCAAAATTCAAATATTTGACACAAAATCTTTAAACTTTTGGCATGTTTTTTGGGGTAGACTAGAACAAACATATATTTTCAAATATATAATATTTTATAATATAGGAGTATTATTTTAAATAACATAAAGACAAATAATTCAAAATTCAAAACACATATATTAAGGAAACAATTATTTATACTTTAATATTAATAAGTTTCAAAATTTTCTACTTTCTAAATTAGTCAAAGAAATTAAATAAAAAAGGCTATAATTAAAAAAAAATTGTTGAATAAAACAATTGTTCTAGAACTTATTTGAATTCAATTATTTAAATAATTAGTTTGGATTTTATAAAAAAAATTTACTCAATAAACTCAAAAAAAAAAAAATAGTAGAATTTATTGAAAAATATGGAAAATGAGTTGGACCAATTATTTATCTTGTGTGGGTCTCACACGTTAACAGTTATAGCCTGGAAACCCATTAAATAACCAACCAAACAAGCCGTCATTATCTGACCAAATAATTTAACATGGTTGACAAAATCGCCGCGACATGAATTATGATTGAATGATTGAGATTTTCGAGCTTTTGAATTTGATTATGTAAGTCATTTGGCCCCAAAAATTAACCTAGCTACGTTTGAATTCTAATTTAATTGGACTTCAATACACTGAGTGAAAAAATTATAGAACTTTAAAAAAAGAAAAAATTATGCGAATAATTAGCTAACATAATTCGAGCTATTATATAAAAATTGTGCGCGAATCAAATTTTATAACGAAATATACAAACACTGTAAATTGTATAGTGAATTATACAAATGTTATGACGAATTGTATAACGAAATATACAAATGCTATACAAAAATAGTGAATTGTATAGCAAATTATACAAATATTGCGCGAATTACACAAACATTATTATAATTATAGTTACAAAATGTAATTATTCAAACTATAGAATATAATTAGGTTTTATACGTTTGTCATTTATTGTTTTCAAATTTAATATCCAAATTTAAAAATTTAATTTTCAAAAAAATTTGCACTTTCCAGGTACCTCGGCACCATTTTCCAGATATAGTTGTTGAAATATTTTTTTAAACTTCTCCTTGTGTAGTTGTGGTCTGCCATTGCTAAAGATTGAAGCTTTATCTTCTTTTGGGGACCCATTTGAATTATTCTTTTGTTTCCTCAGAAAATATCTACTAAAAAGGGTACCTTTCAGTGCTTAATCTTTGATTTAACACCATTAATTACTTTTTAAAAAAGTCAAAATTGTTTTTATTGTGATGTTATATTAGTCAGTCTTGAAAATCATATCTAGAAGGATTATTTGCGGATAAATCTTGTTTCCTTTCTTAATTTTTGGTGGGTGTTTGTTGTTTTTGCTTTTTTGAAGTGTACTGTATTTTTTTCTCCATTTGCTTGCTGAAAAATTGAATCTTTAAACAGAATTTGTTGAAAATTAGAATATTTAATTAGTCAAAATTATTCTTAAGAGTAATGATGATAGTATTAGTCAGTTTTGGTATCATTTCTAGAAGAATTTTTTGCTGATAAATCTTGTCTCCTTGATTTTGGAGGACTTTTTTTGTAATTTAGGTCCCAAGATTCTATGTGAGTTTAATATTTTGTATTTTTCTTCTTTCTTGCCTTTTTGATTTGTCTTTCCATCTGGTGTCCGTAGCCATATTGGAGTCCGACTAATCTGGATTCACACTGCATAAGGCTTATTTTTTGGGTAGGATTTTTCCATAGCCTACACCACATTCTTTCCTGTTTCTTTCTTGCCTTATGTTTTACTGTTGCTAAAGATTGAATCTTTAACTTGTGGGGGGTCCAGTGGAACAATTCTTTTGCTTCCTTAGAAATTATCTGATAAAAGGGTACTGTTCAATGTTTAATATTTGATTTAACACCATTAATTTCTTTTTAAAAGTCTAGTTCTTATGATGAGGCTAATAGTCTGTCTTGGTGTCATATCTAGAAGGATTTCTTTTTCCTAATGAATGGTGGGGTTTTGGGTTTCTGCTTTGATATGTGTTACCTAAGCCTAGTGTTTTACCTTTTCACGAGGGATAAAGTCTGTGTACACTCTACCCTCCCCAAATCACACTTGTGTGATTTCACTAGATATATTGTTGTTGTTCCTATCTAAAAGTCCTGTATTTCATACTGTATTGTCTCTCAATTTTCTTCTTTCTTGCCTTATGTTCTTCCATTGCTAAAGTTTCAAGCTTTATCTTGTGGGGGACCCATTTGAATTATTCTTTTGTTTCCTTAGAAAATATTAGCTAAAAGGGGCACCTTTCAGTGTTTAATGTTTGATCTAACACCATTAATTTCTTTTAAAAATTCAAAAAATTTCTTATTATGATGCTAGTTGTCAATCTTGGTGACATTTCTAGAAGGACCCTTAGCTGACAAATCTTGTTTCCTTTCTTAATTTTGGTTGGTTTTTGTGTTTCTGCTCTTTTAAAGCCTTACTTCATACTGTATCTTTTTCTTTCTCAATCTTCTTCTGTGGTTGAAAATTGAAGCTTTAAGTCATAAACTTGTGGGAACCTATTTGAAAATCTTGCCTTTTTTGTTAATTTTGGTTGGTTTTTGGATTTTAGGTCCCTAAGATTCTGTGAGTTTAGATTCTGCTCTTTGTAATTGAAGTATCAGAAGTTCTTAAATGGCCTGGAAAGACAAGATTCGGACTGTGTTTCAGGTTTGTTGGCCTTTTTGCTGTGTTCTTTTCCCATTTTTCATGATATATATATATATATATTTAGTTTTTGATTTCTGGTTTTGCTTATGAATGTAGTTTCTATTTTCATTCTCTTGCAATTGTCATTTATCTTAGGTCTATTAGAAACAATCTCTCTACCTTCCAAGGTAGGGATAAGTCAGTGTTGACTGTACCTTCCTCAAACTCTACTCGTAGGATTATACTAGCTATGTTGTTGTTGTTGTTGCAATTTCCCTTTACACATATGAGGTATGGTACTTAATTGTTTTGACTGTCTTGTTTAGCAGCAACATGTGGATTTCGTGATGAAAAAAATCCAAATTTTGTATGGGATGAGAAGAATTGGGGGGATTTAACTGTGGGGTTCGTGATGTAGATTCAATCAGTGCAATTTAGTTCTTCAGCAAGATAATGAGATATTATATGAACAAAAATCTGTAGTGATATTGGAAGATTTTTAGTGCAGATACTGTTTATTTTGTTGGTATATCTTCAACCATTTTTTTCTGCAGGATTATAATTTCTAGAAATCTCTGCGTGTTTTGGTCAAAGTGATCTTGTTTTCTCCTGAAAACATTTGAAAATATTTGATTGAGTTTTGTTGCTCATTCCCATTTCTGTTGATTTGCCAATTGAAAAAAAAATGTTTCTTTAATTCTCCTTCTATTAGTTCTATATAACACCGACTAAGATGAGCTCAAATGGGGCGATGTGTACGGAGTATTCATAGGCGACCCCAACTTGCTTGTTTTTGAAAGTAGTTGCTGTTGATGCTTTATGCCCATTTCTGATGATTATATCGCGTGGTTCAAAACAGCGTGCTTATTCATTCTGGTTTTGCTAACTTCAAAGTACTTTTGCTTGTTAGAATGTTTTGTCGAATGAACTATCCATTCGAATACAAAGTTTGGTTTTTCAACTGCACGTATTAATATTTCTGTTTCAAATGAAACAGGGTAATTCAAATGAGATTGAGCTCGGATGTGGACATACTATTAAGTCTCATGGATCATCAGTTGCGAGAATTCACATGCATGACTGGCTTATATTGCTACTGCTTGTAGTAATAGAAGTAGTCCTTTTTGTCATCGGTCCATTTTACCGGTATGTTGGGAAGGATATGATGACTGATCTGAAATATCCCATGAAAGATAACACGGTTCCAGTGTGGTCTGTTCCTGTGAGTATTTCCTTTTCTTTTTTAACATATAGAGTCGAGTATCAATGTAATGTACGGAAAGTTTTATTAATTGCTCTAATAGAACATTGAAGCTTCTAATCTACGATAGAATAGAGGTGTGGGCTGAGTGCTGATTACACTGTGCTTTCAAATTTCAATAAGTTCAAGTTTTGTTATCAAATCCCCGAGTTTCTAGTGTTTTTAACAGGTTTCTCTAATGAACAGCTATATGCAGTTGTATTGCCCATTATCATCTTTATTTTCTTCTATCTTCGGAGGAAGGACGTCTATGATCTGCACCACAGCATTCTTGGTAATTTCCATTTCAGAGTTATTTTCCCTTAGTATGGATTGGAATATCAAGTAGAAGTGACTTTTTTCTCTGTGACTTTGTTTTCGTTGTTATAGTTTTTCTTTTGCCAAGTAACTTTACTAATTGCTCTCGACTTGTCCAAAAATTGCAGGCCTCTTATTTGCAATATTAATTACGGCTGTAATCACGGATGCCATCAAGAATGCAGTAGGCCGTCCCAGACCGGACTTTTTCTGGCGTTGCTTTCCTGATGGTAAAGATGTATGTATCTTAACTCTCCGTAATTGGCAAAGTTTTTCCTTTTTACCAACAACGGGTTAGCTTCTTAGTGCATTTCTGTTTGACTCGATAAAAGTATCCGTTTGTTTATCTGATAGCAAAAGCGCTTTTCTTGATTATCATTACTGTAAAACCTCTTACGAGCATATTGCTTAAATTGCTCAACTCTATTGCAATCCGATTGATTTATTCCGCTGTTCTATTTCAGGAGTACGATCAGTGGGGAAACGTGAAATGCCATGGTAAAGAAAGTGATATTAAGGAAGGACATAAGAGCTTCCCAAGTGGGCATACCTCATGTATGTAGCTTAACTTTCTCCGTTTCTACTATGCGAGTACACATTAAACCTGGATTTCCGAGATTTTAACTAATTGAAACCTTTGATAAAGATTGTTTATAGACTTCAAAAAGAGTTTGATCTAACAAAATTTGGGTTCTTCTTTACAGGGTCATTTGCTGGTCTCGGCTTTCTATCGTTGTATTTGGCAGGGAAGATTAAAGCATTTGATCGCCGAGGGCATGTGGCAAAATTATGCATAGTTCTTCTTCCTCTCCTAATGGCATCACTTGTCGCTATTTCACGTGTGGATGACTACTGGCATCATTGGCAAGACGTGTTCACTGGAGGAATGATAGGTTCGTCTTGAAATTCTACGTTTAGCAGTAAACGAGGGCTGCGTTTCATTTGATAAATACTAACTCCATGTCTGTCACATTTCAGGCCTTTTCGTTGCTACCTTCTGTTACCTGCAGTTCTTCCCAGCTCCATACCATACTGAAGGTAGGGGTCTTCACTAATCTCCTCTCGCTTTCATTAATTTTATGTGTTAGTTCCTTGCGCTTAAACAAACCTTCAATTTTTTCAATTTCATTAGCTCCTTTGTAATTTAGTCTATCGGAAACCACCTTTCTACCTTCTAAGGTAGGAGTAAGGTCTACATACACTCTAACCTCCTTTGAGAACACTCGTGGGATTACACCTAGGCACATTGTTTTCTCCTTAGTACTTCAAAAAATAGAATTATTTTGTCATATCCAGCCTAATACCAAGTCAAGCCATTTCATCTATAAAATGTGACGAATTAACCTATCAACAAAACCACTCGTTACAAATAAATCTTGTCATTGTTGACTAATCTGGCTTAAGTTATGGCTTATATTCCATTTTGAAAGAGTTGAAAAAGCTGTCTCGTTGAAAGACTTCTCTGGTCTTGCCGCCCTTGCCCCTCTTCTCTTTCCTCTTCTTTTAGAAGCTACCTGTGATAGGAACTTTTGCTTTGAACGACTCTGGTTCCACCTGTAGCGAATCCAAACATACCCAATGCCTCCTCTTCTGCCGCTGAAACCCTCCACTCTGATGCTTCCGGCTCCCAAGGCTGGAAGGAGTTAACCTCTCAGCCTCAAGGTGAAAAAATATAGCAACTGACAAGGAGTAGCTGTATAGGTACCATTTAGGACGCCAATCATACATCTGCCATTTCTCAACTCATGTCTCTAAACAAAGATCCGAAAGGTTCTATATATTCCAATCGCGTTTTCTTCTAATTTACTACGAATTTTCCTTTTCGTTGCTAATGATCAACGAGAAGGCATTGCACATAATCTCCTTTACGCGATTTTCCTGTTATAATGGACAAAATTCTGAAATTAACCCGGTATGTTCATTTTTTTCGCTGTTCTCAGGATGGGGACCATATGCATATTTCCGGGCAGTGGAGGAGGTCCGTAGTAGCAGACGACACGTCCAGCCTGCTAACGGAGGATTAGAAGTAGAACGTCCTGAGGTACAACTGAATCAGCGACCCGGTACAACTGCCAATCCTTTTGAGGATGTAGAGTTTGGCAGAATGTGAGGCACCAGACACTGTACACTTATGCTTTATCTTTGTTCAAAGTGTTTACTTAGCTCAGTTTGTTATTTTCTTGTGAATATATAAGGCTGTTTTTATGTTTTTATGTCAAGTATTTTAGCTTTAGAGGTACCTATTTGATTACTGAAATTGTTTAATCAATGTTAAAGTTTTTTTGTTGTGTAAATTGTTGCATAAGTAGTTGAATTGGTTGATGTTTTTGTCATTTTTTTCTTCTTGGAGCTAAAGATCATTTTGTTAGTTTGGATAATGACTCATCTCATCCCAATGTTTCAACCTAAGTTGCGCTGAATTTTCACTTTCGATGTCGCATTCCAAAAAATACTACTTTTAGAGCATCTGACATGTACTCGTCAACATTTTGAAGAGTCCGAGCAACATAAGCTTTTTGATGTCGCATTCCAAAAAGATACATGTACTCGTCAACATTTTGAAGAGTTCGAGCAACATAAGCTTTTTGATGTCACATTCCAAAAAAATACTACTTTTAGAGAATCTAGCTTGTACTCTTTATCATTTTGAAGAGTCCGAGCAACATAAGCTTTTTGATGTTGCATTCGAAAAAGATACCACTTTTAGAGAATCAAGCATGTACTCGTTCTCATTTTGAAGAGTCCGAGCAACATAAGCTTTTCGATGTCGCATTCCAAAAAGATACTACTTTTAGAAAATCTAGCATGTACTCGTTATTATTTTGAAGAGTCCGAGCAACATAAGCTTTTCAATGTCGCATTCCCAAAAGATACTACTTTTAAAGAATCTAGCATGTACTCGTTATCATTTTGAAGAATCTGAGCAACATAAGCTATAACATGTTAAATTACAATTCAGACAATTGATGCATATATAATGCGTGTTTTTGTACCTTTACGGTATAATCTATTGTCCAGTAAAGTCGAAAGAGAATCATGGGATTTCAGGTCAAAAGCAAAAACGCCAAAATATAGTAGTAGATTTCTTTCATCTGCCTTATCCTTGATGGACATATTCTCGATATTTATATATGACGATAACATTCCCTATGGACAAGTGCTACTCTTATTAGGGAGCCAGAGCTAGAATATATAAAGTATATTTTTTATAGCGCAATAATATTAATTTTACATGTATTTTTTTTAAAATTATTTAATATGTATAGATTATTAATTTAAAATCGAACCACAAAAATTTAAATTCAAACACACAATGACATAAAATTCAAAATTCTAACTTTATTCTTTATGCTAGAAAAGGAAATATCATATCTTATTTAAACAAAAGTAGAAGGCCAAATACACCAAGAATAAGCAAAGAATCAAGAAGTGGTCCTTGACAATAACATAAACTAGATTTGTTTACTCATCAATTTCTTATTATATGAAAATGTTTAATTAGACACGAAAATTCAGTTACGTACGATAAATTGTTATACAACTTGTTGAGATTGTCCTACGAGCTTAATTTCGCCGGTATGAACTTGTTCACATTATTGATTCTAAGCTCGAATAAAGGAGGAGTGTTGCTGAAGGTCGATCAAATCTCTTTATTCCATAAAGGTGAGAGTAAGATTGCATATATCTTACACTCTTTAGACTCCACTTACGAGATTACGCTATTTTCTTTTTTTGTTGTTGTAGGGTTTGTAAACTAGAGATCAAGAATTTCAAACGACTAAATTGTGTTGAAATTAGACGAGTTATAATGAATTGAGTCTCTAATAAACAGATGAGTCAATGACCAAAAATCAGTTAGACTAAAATGAGCTAAATGATACGTCATAGTCGAACTCGTACTTTCTTTACTACTGACTTTGATATGTATTACTTAAATCGAGTAACTTTTCTACCTTCGCAAAGTAAAGATAAGACCGTATGCACACCACCCTCTCTAAATCTTATTTTTGAAATAATCACACCGAGTATCTTATTGTCGTTGTTATTACATTAAAATACTAAACCCTACAAAATATAGTAAATTAATATTGGAACAAATAAATTCTTTTAAAATCATGTCCTTACTACTTCCTCCATTTCAAAAAGAATAATTTACTTTTCTTTTTGGTTTGTTTCAAAATAATGATCCATTTCCCTTTTTGTTAAAACTTTTATTTCAATTTTTCACGTGACATATTTAAGATCACAAGATTAGAGGGTATTTTGATACATTTAATACAACCTTAATTTAAGACCACAAGATTTTTAATTTTTTTTTCTTAAACTCAGTGTCTAGTCAAACGAGATCATTCTTTTTTAAATGGAGGGACTACAGAGTATATTTTAAGAGCTATAATAATACCATCAAAGAATACGGTGCAATGAATGAGATTGCTCTTCACTTAACCAGAGGTCTCAAATTCGAGCCCTGAAAAAAATGAAACCCTACGCAGCACGAATGTGAATATAGTCAAGCTCTAGGCACCGGACACCGGGGTAGGGAAAAAAAGGGTTATAATAATAAATGCATTTTCCCTTTTTGGCTCTTTCCTATTTTACAAAAAAATTATCAGTTCTAATTCCATTTCACTTTTTTATCACTCTTTGCTTTTTAGACGCTTCATTTGCTTTGCTTTTTTTGCTCTTCACCTTTTATCTTTCCAATTATTTGAATTTCCAGAAGAATAACGCTCCGAAATCCTGCATTTTCCTTCTCCAGATCCTTTTTCAGGTGAATTGTTCTTCCATTTTTGGTATTTTTGTTAATGTACTTTTTGCAGTATCTTCAATTCTCGCTTTCGTTTTCGCAGCGACGAAGTTTTTGTTAGTTTTCTGGTTATTGTTTGTGTTTGGTTTAGTTTAGCAGTTTTTTTTTGTTTGGCTGCTGAGGAGTAGCTGAGGAAAAGGAACTTGTGAATTTGCTGGTGTGTGTGTTTTGGTTTAGGTGGAATGGTGTAAAGTGTTGTCGTGTTTTGTGAAGGTTTTTGTATATGTAAGTGTTATTGGTAGGAAAATGAGGGTTTGAAGTTCAAATTGAAGTATTAAGTGATGAAATTGGAGAGTGATTTGTGTAGACATTGTATTAGACGATTTTTATGGATGAAAAGCATTTTTAAAACCTAACGGAATTTATTTATTTATTGTAGATTTTTTTTGAACTGGTTTATAGCTGATAGAGTTTAAATTTAAGTATATTGTTGGTATTTTAGTGGATGAGGTGCTGAGTGACTGCAGGTGTATGTGTGAGGAAAAAGTAACTTGTGAATTTGCTGGTATGTGTGTTTTTGCTTTGTTGGAATAGTACGAAGAGTTGTTGAATTTTGTGAAATTTGAGTGTATGTAAGTGTTATTGGTAGGAAAATGAGGATTTGAAGTTCAAATTGAAGTATTAGGTGATGAAATTGGAGAGTGATTTGTGTAGACATTGTATTAGACATGAAAAATGCTTTGAAAACCTAACTGGATTTGTTTATTTATTGTAGATTTTTTTTGAACATGTTTGTAGCTGATAGAGTTTAAGTTGAAGCATGTTGTTGGTATTTTAGTGGATGAGGTGCTGAGTGACTGCTGGTGTGTGTGTGAGGAAAAAGTAACTTGTGTGTTTTGGTTTAGTTGGAATAGTACAAAGAATTGTCAAGTTTTGTGATAATTTGAGTGTACGCGAAGTGTTATTGTTAGGAAAAATGAGGATTTGAAGTTCAAATTGAAGTATTAAGTGATGAAATGAGAGTAATTTGTGAAGACATTGTGTTAGACGATTTTTATGGATGAAAAGCAATTTCAAAACCTAACCGAATTTATTTATTTATTTATCTATTTGTTGTAGATTTTTTCTGAACTGGTTTGTAGTGGATAGAGTTTTAATTGAAGCATGTTGTTGGTGTTTGGATAGAGTTTTAATAGAAGCATGCTGTTGGTGTTTTGGTGGAAAAACTATGAAGGAGGGGATTTGAGTTAGACAACTGAGGTCAAGTGTTTTCATCGAAGTGATAAAAATTGCTTAAAATTGGAGAGCTTACTGCAGCTTTACTCTTTTAGTTGAAGAATTAGAACTATGTCTAATTTTGTTGTGTTAATTGATACTTGAAAATGTTCAATCCCATGGAAGAATAGGAATATAAATGCATCAGTTTGCAAATTGATGCAACTTATTTGATAACTAAATCTGAACTTTTAGTGGATTGTTTCTCTTTTAGGTTCATGTGCAGCTCTATTATTATTTTAATCTATGGACCTCTTAGATTCATTTTGATTAATTATCATGACCATTTATTAACTTTTAATTTCAGTTTAATCTTCACTGTTTGTATTTATATGTGCTTGTTGGGTTGGAGAGCCTAAATTACTTATTATTGGTATGATAGGGGACTAAATGGAGGGAAATGGACTGTAAGGATTTATATAATGGACCCAAAATGTATCTATATGTGCTTCTAAAGTTGGTGAACCTAAATATTTAATTTACATTCGAAGTGTTCAATCTCATGAGGTTTAGTTGTTGATGTTGTTATTTGTATTTGTATGTGCTTTCATCAAACCTTAAAACACTGTAGACGTGATTTCTTCTTCTAGCGATCTTGTTGTAGTTATGTTATAGTTTTTTTCTTTTCTCAGAAGTGCCCCTTGCATCTGCATATTAAGTGCAACAAAGAATATATTAAGTCTCACTGTTGATAGAGAGAACATGATTAATCTCATCTTACCTTCCTGTATATATGGTATCAAAGGCTATCTCTGTGTTTGTTACTTGTGTATCAACGTCATCTAAGTTTTACTAACCCCTATTTTTCTTCTATTAGTTGGTAAAATGCCAGAGATTCAGTTGGGCGCCCATACATTCAGAAACCAGGGAGTGGAAGTAGCAAGATTTCACATGCATGATTGGCTTATTCTCTTCCTACTTGTGGTGATAGATATAGTTTTAAATGTGATAGAACCATTTCACCGTTTTGTTGGATCTGACATGATGACAGATTTAAGATACCCTTTGAAAGAAAATACCATTCCCTTTTGGGCTGTTCCGGTAAGGGCAACCTTTAAGACAAATTGTGTTTGAGACATTACACAGTTACAAAGGAGTATACATGTTTTTTGTACTTCTATATAGTGGGCATTTATTATCCATATGTCTTTCCTTGTTAACAGATTGTTGCTATAATCTTACCTTTATTGGTCATACTTGTCTTTTACTTCATCAGAAGGGATGTCTACGATGTGCATCAAGCTATGTTAGGTATTCTTTGTAGTTTGTCCCTTATGTGACTATCAGCTTTTGCCTGGTGGCAAGTATATATAACTGGATCAAATTGATTACTTCACATGCCTTTGTTCAGGATTGTTGTACTCTGTACTCATCACTGCAGTTCTTACTGATGCAATCAAAGATGCTGTTGGCCGACCCCGTCCAGACTTCTTTTGGCGGTGTTTCCCTGATGGGAAAGGGGTGTGTTAATTCATTGACTTGGAATCTTCCTTCTGTAGCAGTAACTGATAATACAGCATTTGCAACTTTCAATTATAATATTTTTTGTCTTCAGGTATTTGATCCAATCACAAGCAATGTCAAATGTACTGGCTTGAAAAGTGTTATTAAAGAAGGACATAAAAGTTTCCCAAGCGGACATAGTTCTTGTGAGTATAACTGCTCCCTGTTAATGGCATTGTTGGCATCAGAAAGTTGTGATTATCTCCTTTTTGGTACTTGACCCTTTGAACAAAAAGGGCTACCTTCACTTACGTTCCCTCTTCGAATGGAACTTTCTCAGTGATGTGAACTGTTTTCTTTTCCTCTGCACTGATATTTTTATTTTCTCCCATAACAGAGGACTTCACTGCAAGATTTTAGAGTGCTTTTACTTGTTATTAGTACCACTGATCTTAGATATCAAATACTGGAAGAATGAAAGATCTTTGCTGTGTTGTCCTGTACAATTCAGTCAAGAACCTGCCGAATTTGTGTAATGATATGTTAAAATGCCAAATAATAGATTTTTGTATTTATCACCACCCTATCACTCCTTTTCCACATATTTTAACCTATAATTTTTTAACAGTAAAGTTTCACCTCAAACAGTTCAGCCATATTAATTAGCCTGTTCATAGGTGATGTTGACTTATGCTTGGATGATCTTCTTAAGTAGACATCTGGCTCATACCTCGGAATTCCTGCAAGTGCATAGGTGACTGTGGCTCCTGTTTCAATTTTCTTTCAGATATGACAATATGAGATATTGTGTTTCTCTATCTGTCTGTAAGCGTGTTTGGCTGTTTTATCAAAGATCTTGGCTTGCTTTGAGTAAATCTTGAGTTCTTAGAGAAAACTGAAGCTTGTTGGCATCATGTGAATAGGGTCTTTTGCCGGTCTTGGCTTCCTTGCATGGTACCTGTCTGGGAAAATCAAGGCATTTGATCGAAGAGGCCATGTTGCTAAGCTCTGCCTTGTTTTCCTGCCCTTACTGGTTGCAGCATTAGTCGCAGTTTCTCGGGTTGATGATTACTGGCACCATTGGCAAGATGTATTCGCTGGAGGTCTCCTAGGTCTGTATATTATTGATGAACATGTACTTTTTCTAGTTTTCTAGTTTCTTATTGCCTTGGTTAGAGATACTTATTGTTTATTTTTTTTGTATCATTTATGCAGGATTGACTGTCGCTTCGATTTGTTACTTACAATTCTTTCCTCCACCATATGATATAGATGGTACTTACTCACTTTCTTCAGTATCTCTTTGCCCTGTAATTCTACTTCGAATCAGCACCCAAAAAAAAAAAAAGAATTAGCCACTAGCCAGTTTACTAGTTAAAATCCTTACTGGTAGGACACTGTTTTTGTGAAGTAATAGTAAATTAATTCGACCGCCACGTGTATAGCGAGTTTGTAGCTGGTGGCTGAAAGATAATACGAAAGCTATGTGAATGAGTTCCTCAGTTAAATTCTCACTTTCTTGCAAAAGTGCATAATACGTAATTGAAGTTTTTTTGGAGGATACCAGATAACTTCAAATTCTACTGTTGCATGATATTTAAGTGTTCTTTCTCCTATTAGCGTGCCTCTCCATCCTCAGGGGGGGGGGGGGTACATGGGTGCTTCCTATTCGCCAGCTATTCCTGAGTAGGGAGGCTGAAAATAGGCAGTGGTATGACACATGACTCATGAGGGAGAGCAACCTTTGGTTGTTTGTCTTTTCCTCTGTTGCTTTTAATACTAAGTTTTGTTTTTAGTTTCCAAATGCTGCAAGTTTTGAGTCCTTGCCTAGCTGAAGAAGGAGAAATTAATGGGCGAGTATTGCTTAGCCATTGCACATTTTCTGTTGTTGCGTTTATTGTTTGGGGGGATGGGAGCAGCTATAAATGTGCAATGGTGAACACATGGCAGAACACCTTTGAGAAAGGTTTTGTTTTCTCCTCTGTTGTTTATCTTACGCACCCGCATCTAATATAGGAAAGCCGGCCTAGTGAGCGCTAAATTATTTGGCTTTCCAAATGTTGTTAGATGCAGCCTTTGCTCAGCTTAAGGAAAAGCATATGTAAATGAAAAAGTTTAAGGGCCCATTATAACTCAGCCTATTGCTGATATTTCATGGTTGGCTTATGTAAACCACGAATGTTTACAAGACTATTTTGTTGTTGTTACTACTGGTCCTTCCCTAGGTGCTCTGTACTATTTCTCTTATTAGTTTGTTATGTTTTCTTCAGTATTTTTTTTTTGTCTTCATAACTACTTTGATTCGTCGCACTTGAGCCGAGAGTCCCTTGGAAACAATCTTGCTACCTGCACGAGGCAGGGGTAAGGTTAGCGTACACTCTACCTTCCCCAGACCCTACTTGTGGGAATTCACTACGTATGTTGTTGTTGAAGGTTTACAAGCTTATAGTCCTTCCATTCTTAAATTAGCAATTTCTCTTGCATTTTCTAAACAATGCCCTGTCTTATTGCTGTTTATTTTTTTGAGTTAAAAGATTCACATTTTCACTCTTACTACAAATTTGTTAGTTTATTGATCTGAAGACTCGAAAGAAGAAATTGACATGACATGTATTTCTAGTTGATCAAACTTGTTGCGGAAATTTTGATATGCTGCCTATTCCATGTCCAGGTAGGATGCCCCATGTGCATTTACAAAGGCTGGCGGAACAGCGAAGTGGTACACAATCTATGTCAAATAATCCAGGTTGTCTTACTATAAGGCAACCTGAAGTTGACAGTATGTATGTTCAACCTGAGCATGGCATCACCATATCAGAACACAGTGCCCGTGAGACCGGACCAATCTTTGATGATGACGTTGAAAATGGCAGATGGAGGCATTGACTGTATAGAACAGAATAGATATTCTGCACTCTGTAAGTCCTCATCAAACAGGTAGAAATTTTTCAGGGGTTGCTTGTTTTTTCACTAATGTAAATTTCTACCTTTGTAATTTTACATTCGTTTGTTAGATTTGTCTTCAAGAACTCAACGTGCTAATTCGTTACTACCAAGTTCCCGAGTGATTTCCGTGATTTCGTTCATTAGTAGGCAAGATAAAATGTGATTCATTGACATGACATTGCGATGAACTTGGGTGAATAGACTATCATGACGCCTTATGGCCTGTGTTTATGAGCATTTGGTTTTAAGGGATAAAGGCTGAAGTCCTTTTGTTAATAGTTTGAGTTCACCTTTTACTGAAAGTTGAAGATCCTGCTGTATGCAGATGTGTGTGTAACATTGTCTGTAGTTTCTTGGGAAAATCATTTCGGTTTATGATTGGACTATCTGAACTTTCACTTTATTGGTGAGGGTTCAAATCCTTACTCAAACGGGAGTCTTTGAGCTGTCGGTGCTATTGTTTTGATGTGCTTTATAGGTCACATGCTCGACCCGTGGAATCAACTATTGATGCTTGCGTCAGGATAAGCTATCTAAAGACACTCTTTCGAGGTACGATCCTTTTTCAAATCCTACGTGATCAAAATTTTCTTTTACCTGTGATGTAATACTCACCTTTTGCACATAAAGTGTGAGAGACGGCAATCTTTGGCAGCAAGTGGTAGTCATTATAATTGGACCTTTTCAATTGGCTTAATACTAGACGGCAAATTATCAATACTCATAATTTATCTACTCTTGCATTTATTTATTTTCTTCAATTTTTTTTTTTTAGTTAAGGTTCTATTATTGCTATAAAATTTTATTTAACAGACCTTTACTTGTTTGAAACAGTCAAATATGAATAGGCTGTTGTCATGTAATATGATCCTTTCAATTAGGATCCACAGTTACAGTCAAGTTAAACTTTTTCTATTCTATTATAGTTGTGAAGTATAATACTAACTTTAATAGTGTTTAAACTATAAGTACATCATAAATATCATGTCATTTTGTTAATGTTTGTACCTTAAAAGAACATAATCAAATGAACTTCATCATTGTCTTTATCCACTGTACTTCAACCTTAACATGTCATTCTTCTTCTATATAAAGTGTCCCTTCTCACACATAGAGAATCCACTCAAATTCATTCATCAAGTTCTTGTTTGATCTATCGTCGTTAACAAATATCATCAATGGGAAATCTTGGTTTTTCGTGTTTGAATAACCTAAAGAAATTTTGGGGGACGCGGAAGTACCAAAGATTAGGACATGCAAAAAGCGATAACAAGAAGAAGAAGATACAAGTTCTTAAGCTTGGAAACAAGAGAAAGATGATTTTTTCGAAGATGAAACAAGCTAGGATTAAGCTCCATTGGAAGCTATTTTCACCATTGAAGCTAATGACAAAGTTTCACAATGGTTATGTTAATAAAATGATAAGTTTAGAAGGTTACAAGAAAGTTGGTATTATTTGTGAAGGGAAAAAAGTTGCAATTGGAAAATCAATTCCAATTGTGGATTCTTCAACCAATGATGTGGTTGATTATAGGATGGTTATGGAAATTTATAAAAATATAATGTCTTCTAGGGAACTAGCGCAAAGATGCCGTCCTTTTCTGAATTTTGTGTGAATACAAAATGCTTTGTGCATTTGTGTTATCCTTTTAAGGAACTAGTACACCACTTAGTTTGATATCTTCAAATTGTCTTGATTTTGATTTCGAAAAATAGGTATATTCAATCTCAAATCCTTTCTTGTAAGATGGTTTTTCATCTTATTTCATGACACTATTCTATATGTTTCCCTTGATGAATACGATTTATTACTAATCCTATCTCCCATGGCGTTCGTTTGGTCAAAAGTATTACAAAGAGGTTTTCATTTTCGAATTGAAATTGTATAAATTGAAAAAAAAATAAACAAAACAAATATGATGAGTAAAGTTAAGTTCAAAACTCAACTTCATCAGGATGATTTTTTTGGGGGAAATTTTCATAAATAACCTAGGCTTGAAATTTAATATGGTCAAATAGTTATATTTTACATAATTACATAGCATAACCTCGGTTATGTGACCTGGAGGGGAGGAGAGAGGCGAACGAGATCGAGAGAGAGAGGAGAGAGATGAATTGTATATGTATATTTGCCAAATTATTTGTATATCTGTCAAAAATAATTATATATGTGTAACAAATATACATATGTATTTGTATATCTAGCAAGCGAGATTGCAAGCACACCTTTCAGATGGTTTTCTACATCTTATATTAATGGTTGTCTGGTGGCTGATGCACACCTTTCAGATGGTTTTCTGCATCTTATATTAATAAAGGAATGTCCCCACGCACATAATTTGTGGTAATCGACTCTCACTCATGTTGGATCCTCACATAAATGTTTTACTTTTGATGGATCTGACACACACCTGACGATATTTTTGAAGAGTTCGAGCAACAAAGCATATAGTGTGGTTTCTTGTTGGAAATTGAATATTCCATTAAGTCATATGACTAGTCATAAATTTTTTGTATTTGACAACCTATTTCCTGCCTGTAAGTTACAAAGAGAGAGGCAGGGGGGAAGCCAGTGGCTAAATTTTCTTATAAAAGTAGGTAGAAAATGTTGTATAGGTGAAAATAAGTACACCTTATTGATATAAAATAAAAGTTATTGACTTAAATGTAGGATCAATATATTTTATGGTATTTTATGAGGTTTGTTAAAGGAGTGTTCTTTGCAAAATCCCATAAATAGACAAAAAAAAATTATTCCACGTGCCGTAAATCTTTGCTTTCTTCATTAATAATCTTCATCAATTTTCCTAACATATGTAACACATCGTAATTTATTTGCACATCTCAACAAGTTTTTCACCGTCATATTTAGTCATGATAATGTTTGTCAATTTCTAGTTATAAACGATAATTTAGAGCTTGAGAGGCTTTATTTTTCTTACAAATAATTGAGATTTTTAACAGGGAAATAACTAAATAACACTGCAAAAATATTCATAAAACAGAATGTAATAAAAACTTCAAAAGTATGACAATTGTTCGATAGTTCAACATATTAAAAATACAACAAACTAAAATTGTCCAAATTTTAATTGATAAATAAGCTTCATCATCTTCCTTCAATGAGGAAAGATTGAGATCTGAACACAGTACGGTGCTCTAGCATCAAATCTCTTCAAGGTTGGTCCTTTGGTGGATGTGAAGTGCATTCATTTGATGAAAATGGTACGCCTGATTCTTCATCAGGCACATCACCAAACACATCACACAACCGCTTACGTGGTTTATATGGACGTGATCCATCACCAAACACAACACGCAACCGCGTAGCTATGACCAGGGTGTTCTTTTGTACTTTCTCTTGTGATTTTGCAACAACTGCCACTCTTCCTTGTGTTGCCTTTGTTTTTCCTTTTTCCTCCAAAACCTTCTCTTACTCATCCTTTGGTGTTTGATCATCGATAGGTCTATACATAGACAGATCAACGATCAAATGTATTCCAGGAAATCCTATATTTTTATTTTGAGAACTCAGTTATAAACAGGTATTTTGAATCCGATAAATAAAAAGAGCAATAATTTTAAACAATATATGCATTTTCTTCCTTACCAGAGGATAATGGCTCAACATGATCAGAATTTGGTGAAGAAATGTGTTCTTCATCAACGCCAGTCTTGTCCTTCATATATCCAAGGGAAGGAAAACAACAGTCATACCATCAGTATTCAGTACAGAAGAAATGACCTAGATAGATAGATCCTATATATGTAGTATCGGTAGATAATCAAATTAGGAAAACTTACATTCTTTTTTTCATTGGAGGAACTTTTTTCAGTTAAAGTACTCTTGACGGAGCCAGTTGGTGAAGCCATGAATGCTTAATTAATTTGAAAGAAGAAGCAAGATTG
>JBCEWC010002913.1:0-32256 GCA_038996855.1 Solanum aculeatissimum | reverse complement strand
AGCTCACTTACTACTCCAATCCTTCTCGGTACTAAGTCATCATCCCACAAGAATACATATATATATACAGGCTTTTAAAATGGAAACTTAACACTTGAACATCAAATCAAGCATACTTGGCCTTACAAGCCAAAATCACTTTCATTACTCTTATGCATACTTAACAAAAGTCCCCTGTATTGTCGAGGATTGAGGAGCTGGATCATATTATGGAGCATTCAGAGCCGGAGCATCAGTGCCCTGTGGAGCAACAGGAGTACCCTTGTTTGTAGTGGTGGAAGGTAGTGTGCTCTCGGTAGATGGCGGCTAGTGTCCTCAAAAGATCGCTCCAAAGTTATCTACAATAATGGATCTTTCGTACTCAGAAAAATTTCAATAATGGAAACCCTATCTGGATCTAGGTCCTCTAAGTCCTCCTCATCCATCTTGGACCTTAGGTCATCCTCACTCTTCTCCTCAACTCTGACATCTCAAGTAGCAGCGGTAATAGAAGGGGTTGTAGAAGTTAATGGATGGCTACTCGTCAGTGATGGAACTGGGGTTGAGCTAGTGGGTGCCTCAGTTTCCAAATCCAATAGTATATCCATAGATCAAATCTTGTCTATCTCAGCTTAGAGCTTTTCTATATCAGCTTGGATACCAGTAATGTCCTCAAAAGACGTAGGATCTGGCCTCTTCTCCAAATCCTCGACCCCAAAAGTGAGAAGATCGAGCCTATGACCATACCCCTCTAAAATCTCTCTATAAGATGTCAGTTGTAGATGAATAGGAGTTAAGGTCACTGCTATGGCCTCCGACATCCATGTTGTGAATGTTGACTCAAGTCGGGAGGCCCTAGTGTCAGTAGATCAAGATAAATGACCTATCTTGTAAATCATAATCTGTGTGAGTGGTGGCCTAGAGGTAAAAACTGATGTGGAAAGTGGAGCGGTCGAAGTATAGATTCTAGTGGAGCGATCAGGAGGAGCCATGTCTAGAGTCGTAGTAGATGAAATATCAGTATCAGTGGTGGCCTCCTCATCCAAGGTAGTCAAATCGACTACTGGAGTGGTGTCAACCGATGGTAGACTCCTTCGGGCCTCCATATACCTCAAATAATTTGCCACTATCTTGCGGATATCAATGGTTTCTAAGAGGGTCACTTGAACATCCCTTGTTTAATCAAAGGGGACCCCTCGCTCTTTGACATAGCCCCGTGATGAGGATCAGGAATGGTAGTGAAGTGTACTAATGTCGAGCCCTCAAGCAAATCTCCAAAACTATGATCCCACCTTAATCCAACCGGACTCGATTTATAATGCAACCAAGTAGTGCAGCCTCTGGAAGCCTGATGATGGTCTCATTTTGTGAAGGCATGAGAATGTTGCAGATGAACCCAAACAAGTAGTGGGCTGGGATATGGATGTCCTTCTTCTTAATGGTAACCCCTTCAATAATCCATGGGGGTGTGACATTTGATAGCAATGGGGTTAACCAACCTCTCAAGTTGTCCAAATGACTAGCCCATCTCTATCATAGTATTGGGCGATCCTCGGTAGGGCATCCAAGTACCTTGTTAATCTCATTATGCCTACACTTTACTTTGACCCATGCAGCTTTACCTCAACTAGAAGTTTAGGTTTCATCCCCTTTTCAACATTGGGGAGTTGCTCAGTGTAGACCATATAAAACTCTCATACCCAGGTGGGTATGTAAAGTGGCCAGTGATGGGTGAAAATCTAGAAATTGTGAAATTTGATCATGTCCCAAATGTTGAGATATCGATCAATCATGGTGTCATTATAGAGTCGCTTCTTCTCCAAAATATTATATTGGTCAGGTGTCCGCAATTTGTTCATGGTGCAAGGAGAAATAACATGTGTGACTCTCAAAATCACTCCGACAAGAGGGTTATTCATAAGTTTGGACCGGACCTCATATTGAGCCTATCTGGTGGACTATATAGGAGGTGGAGTTGTGAAAGGCTATGCCGGGGTAGATGACTTTTTACCTGGATGAGACTACTAGACTTTGTGGATCAATGGGACATCATAAGAATTGGAGTCTGACTCAAATGTTGAAGGTTCTCTGAAGACCATCTTGCCCCTATCTGTAGCCTCTGTCTTGGCACATTTGGGTGGATGGGATGGCTTCAGACTAGGTTCCCAAATAGACACTAGGGGTAGTGAACGCCTTGGTGTCTCATCCTCATCTACCAATCTACTTCTTTAAACTGGTTGTTTAGGTCGTGCCATGTCTGCATTATATATTGAAAACCATATTAGGCACAAGAGAATCAAAATCAGAATCAAAACCAAAGCTTAAAATCACATTTGAAATTGTAGGCTTCTGGTGCTCGCAGATATTTTTCGAGTCACAAAGTGCTTTTGGAGAGTTCCGATGAGCTCGCTAAATGGTTCTGAAAAAATAGGGGATCAACTATGCGAGGTGGAGTCATCTTTGGTGAACCGCCAAACCGACTCAGCGAGACATCAGTATCTTGCCAAAAGGTCCCCTTCAGAACCATTTGGGGTCTATAAAAAGAGCGAGCTTATTGCCTTGAAATGTAATTCACTGATAAAGTTAGCGAACTCGAAGGAGCACGCCAAATAGACCTTGATAGAAAAAATTCACCAATACATTTTAAACTAATTTTTTGCACTACGAGCACCAAAACACATTTCAAAAATATCATTATAAATATGCACGTACCATACCCACTACCCCAAGCTTCCCAATTACTTAGACTTTATCAAAAAATAAGGTGTAGGTATTCGATCAATAGTAAAACCCTTAAGAGAATCATCACTAATCCATCATTAGGAAAACTTGTCATCACAGGCATTGGGTCACTCAAACTTTACCAACAAAAGTTGGATAATTAGCCAAAATATCAAGTTTAAACCATTTCAAATCAGTTCAAAACCAAAACTAAGCATAACACCTCCTAACACAATTCAAACACATCAAAGCATGATTTTATCCCATTTTCAACAAATTATACATTCATGAACAATACCCATAGCATCAATTTCACACAAGTCATCAAAAATTAGCTAAACTCAAAAGACACCACAACTAGGGTACCTATTAGATATTTGTTCGAACATAAAAGCACAAATATAGCATCATAGGCTCAAAAACAAGCAAGAAAAAGTACCCACATGGTATTCATTACTAGTTGCACCAAACACACATGAATAATGGCTTAAAAATCAAAAAAGGACATACCTGTCAATGAAGCTTTAGAAAAAAGAGATAATGTGAAATCAACGTGGACATGCTAAAAAATACTATAAAATTTTGAATATCGATGTAAGAAAAGTAAAGGAATGTATAGGGTAGTGATGGAAAGTAGAGAGAGAAGTGAAATTTTAAAGGTTGAAGAATAAAGACTTTTAAAAGATCCTTTAACTCATGTCAGGTTTTATTTTGTGAGGTACTTAACATCGCCGAATGATTCAGCGAGTCGCAAAGCAGACCTTTATCGCAAAATTTGACCTAATAAGAGGGGCAAGGGGGACTTTGCGAGGTCGTCTAACCTCGTAGACTGGATAGGTGATTCATCAATTGATCTCTTTGCTCGCCCTTTTAACAGTACCCCCTATGCAATCTTGTCTTGAAATTTGGCGATCTTGTGTGATCTCGCCAACCAAGTTGGCAATTTACAAAACTGCATCCTTGCTCACAGATTTGTCCCTCACTTTATATTTTTTCCTTCAACTCACTTACCCAACATCCAACACCTATAAACAACAAAATAACACAAAAATACTAAAAGTTAGAAATTAAATTTGGGTTGCCTCCTAAGAAGCGCCTTAGTTAATGCATGTCACGACGTAGCTAGGCATCATTCAAACATCAACATGATCATGGTCTTTATTAAAATTTTCAATAGTATCACTTAGGAGACCTCCTTGTGGTCTTTGGTTTAATTGAGTGGAGATTTGGCTCATTTAATACTTGAGGTGTTTAATAGCGGCCGAATGTGATGTGACCACTTGCTTCAATATTGAGAAGCCATCCTTCATCTCCTTGAGCACCTTGTTAGAACCTTCCAACTTGTTCAAAATTTGAGCCAAAATGTCCTCAGATCGATAGTGTTTCAGATCAGCTTTAGGCTCTCCAACCTTTGCACGCTCATATGGAAGTACATAGAACTCTCTTTCAGCCTCTTTCTCCCTCCAATTCAAACCACAATCTCTCCACTCACTAACTTGAACCCAAACTTGATTGACATTTTTCCTTTGAAAATTTAGGCGATAAACACCCATTTGATACAAGAACTGAATATATTTTCCATACACTGCAGCTTCTTGGGGTAAGTTTTCACTTATTCTAATAATGTTAACCACTTTAGGAACCCCTGTAACATGCTTTTTCAAGAGATCGAGTTGCATCATCATTTTTTCCATATTCTTATCTCATTCTTGGTTCTTTTCTATTTGCTCTTTTCTTATCCCCAAGGGGAGAGGAGTAACCATATCATCCCTTGTATATCAAAATCTGTGAATTTTTGTAATTTCATCTAACAACTCAGTTGCTTTAGCAAATATTAGCTTCATTAAACCACCACGAACCAAATTATCAGCAATGGTCTTATTGACCACATCAAGACTTCGATAGAAATATTGGAGACGCAGGTTGTCAAGCACTCCATGGTTTGGGAATTGGAACAAAAAGTTTTTAAAACAAATCCAAGTCTCATGAATCAGATCTCCCCCCACTCCTTTTGAAGTTTTGGATGCTATTCCATAATTTTATCATCCTCGATTAGGGAAAGAATCTCTCGATAAAAGCATCTTTCAACTTGTCCCAAGAAGTAATTGATTCGACCGAAACTTTGGCCAACCATTTTGAAGTTTTTCCACTCAATGAGAATGAGAACAACCAAAGATGGATGGACTCTTGAGATACGTTCTTAAATGTGAAAGGGTTGCATACATCCAAGAAGTTCCTTATGTGGTCATAAGGGTCATCATTTGGTTTCCCGCCATAGAAACCATTTATTTGCAACAGCTGCGACATGGTTCCGATGACATGAAACACCACCTTTCCTCCAGCTGGTGGAAAACGTATTGCACCAACATTGCCCACCACATTTAATTTAGCCTCGTTGACATTTGCAACCTCATCGAGGTTAGCAATGTCATTATGTTGCTCTACATCCGAACTAGCCCATACTTCCAACTACACTCATGTCTTCACCTAATAGTTAGAAAAAAACACAACAAACAAAATGGTAAACGAACTCAAACTACTAAAAACTAAATCACCAAAGAACTTTTTTTAAAAAATCTAATGCTATTTCCCCAACATCGGTGTCATTTTGATCCTCACGCGTCAATATATTTTTCACAAGTTCAAGTCTAGTCGTTCGTCAAAACTATATTTACCCAACTTGGAGTTGTGATCGAACCCATAGAGAAATGATTAGGTTAGAATTCAAATCAAGAAGTTACATTGGTATTTTAATCTTTCGTAGTATGACCAAACAACACATAAAAACAAACAACAATCTGAAGGTAAATTTTAGGAGAATTATCACTAAAACAAAGTAGTAAAAGCAAATATCAAGAGAATTTAAATAGATTTTAGGGAAGATAAATAGACACACAAGTAGTAATTGGCATGGGTATTTGAAAATACTCAAAGGATGATGGATCTATATGGGTAGGACAAGTGGATCAAACATTTAATCAAGGTTCTCTCAAACTTAAGATCAACTTTTCATATTAACTTTCTCAAGCTACTATGGGTTTAATATATAACACATCAACCTTAGAAAAAATCACCCATCTCAAGAAGATTTCATTAACTCAACACATTAATGGCTATTCATTATTTAAGCTCACTTCATGCAGCATTTTCAAGCATAGATGAAGGTCCTAAAGTATGACTAAGTTTGCAACCTCAATCAATACATACAAACATGGTTAAATGACAAAATCCATAAGAATTCATTAATAACTCAAGTAAAATCAAGCACCCAGCAGCCAATTACTGCATAATCCCCATAAAAGTCTTGGGTTTTTAACTAATCATCAAATAGAATATGGGTAATTTACTAAATAGATCCTCTACCATTGAATTAGTCTTCAAGCACAAGAAATCCAAAAGAAATCAACAAAATTTCAGTAAAGCCCTTATCTCTAATGAAGATTGGTGTGTTTTCTGCCCCTACTCTCTCTCTAAAAGAAAAGAAAATTTTTGCTCAATAATAAAAATTGTACTCCTAAAAATTGTCTATTGTGTACTACTAAAAATTGTACTACTAACCCTTCTACTGTTAACAATTCTCTCTAAAATATGTCAGTCCCTGACCTATTTATACTCTACACAAGAAGTAAAGAATATCTTCCTCGAAAGTTCAATCGGCGACGTTAGTCGAGCTCGCCGATCAAGTCAACGATTCACATAGTGTTCCTTCAGCATTGTAGATGATTCCTCTTGACTGGACTTGATGTTGAACTTTGGTGAGCTCAGTCGAGCTTGCCAACCTATTTGGCGGGTACACCTTTTGGAGCTTGAGTTCACCCTTTAGCCAGTGACTCTAGGCCAAGTTTGTGGCCTATTGTGCAAACTAAGTCAAGCTCGCCAACAAAGTTGGTGACACACCAAATTCTTCCTGTAACACGACCTTTCTCCAGTTGACTTGTTTCTTGTTGTGTGATCTTTTGGCAAGGTCTTGGGCACTTTGGCAACTCGTGAAGTACCCTTGGCGATGCTCAGGGTCCCATACTTCATTGTTTGCTCATTTTCAACCTCTTTATGCATGTTTGTGTTCCAAGTGCTCCTCAATTTTCAACTTGTTGCAAAATCAACAATTTATGTTTGTTTATAGCACAAAATAGGGCATCAAGTACACTTTTTATACACAATTCAAGCTCCAGATGAGTGCAAATTCACCACTCATCATCTATGCATTGACAGAAATAATGATTTGACTTAATATTATATATGTATTTTGTTGAGTTTCAAAGATCATGAGCATTGATTTTTTTAAAAAGTTTGAACATGAGTAAATAATGCTTCGTTGAAAGAGTTTTGACAAGATATGAATGAATTTTTGAAGCATATTTAAATGAAAGAGCGTGATGAATTAAGATGAATTGAATTGATGAAAAGGTCCATTGAGACCTGATGCGATAATTTGAAATGTTAATAAATATGAGCACATGTTTTAGGACAAGTATTAACACCGATTTAGGTAAGAGATAAAAGAACTCAAATCCCATAAATTACATAGCCTGTGTAGAATAGTTGTACCCTTAACTTGAATGACTCTTGTCCCTAAAGAGGACTTAATTATGAATCTAAAGAGTAATTATTCCTTATTCTGGTAAGGTATTGGACGGTTGTGGTAAAGATAGTTCAAAGCATTGTATCATCACTCACTCATATGGTGATGGTTATCAGTTAAAGAAACTCTTTAATTTTGGAAATTGAATTTGGTTTATTGGAATTATATATTGAGTTGATTTGAAAAGTATTCGTTTATATTTTCTTTTTAACTTGCATGTCATATTTTGTTGAGTTGTTCATTACTTTTGTCATCGAGTCTTCTGTTGAGTTTTCTTCTATTCAGACATATTATATACCATATATTTCACGTACTGACGCCACTCGACACAACATTATTTTATGATACAGATATAGATTTTAGAAATCCTCAACAGATGTTCGTTGAAGAACTATTTTATTTCAAACAGTGGTGAAACCTCCTTGTTTCTGGAGGGATTTATTGTTTTGAATTATTTTCTTTAAGTAGTATGTTGAGGTATCATTGGACCTATTTTGGCACCTTCTTATGAGTTGATAGAGGTTTTATATACTGAGTTAGATAGAGTGGGTTATAATGGACTCTATTTTCCTTTCAAAGTCAATTTTGTAAATTGTTGTTATTTATATAAATTGAAATATTGAGTTATTTTTATAAGAAGTATCTTTGAAAATTTTGTATATGATGATTTAAATGTCACTTGAGTGTTTCATTGAGTCTTCCACGGATTGAATAAGTGTATTGAGCCGTGTGGTTTACTTGGGAGCCAACAATGGTTTCTGAGTGTCGATCATGCCTAGGGCACCCTCTTGGGGCGTGACATTCGGGACCCAAACTAAGCAACCTTATAGCCTAAACTTAATATTTCAAAACCAACAAAGCTGACAGAATTACCATCCGATGCTTGAATCTCATAATGTTGACCAAAGTCAACTATCTCAATATGAATCATCTAAAAAGTCTCAAAACCACTAAAATCACTCTTGCATGCTTTAGGGACCATGCAATCCAACCCCACACCACAAATAAAGCATAAAACTATGTGGGAAAGGATAAAATGGGTAAAATTTCATGAAACGAGATGTAACAAAAAGTCTAGTTATAATCAGATACAAAATTATAAAGGTGCGGCAATTCTTTGGTCTAACACGAAGCTTCAAATATTTCAAAAAAATATTTTAAAAAAAAAAAGAACAAATGATAAAGAGGAAAATTTAACAAATTTAACTGAAATTACTAAAATAATACCATAGGTTCTAATAAAAACAATGCACAAATAAACTTAACTTCTGTGAAATAACAAAATAATTTAAAGAAAGCAAAAACTAACATTAAAGCTTTAAAGTCAAATCAAGGTCCTTTTCTTCCTCAATATTCTTTTCTGCATCCCCCTCTTCCATTTTCATTGGCATATAATTATTTCCACCAAGAGCATCATCAAGATTGATTGGTAAATTTTTTAAAGTGAAACCCTTTGAACTATTTTTGCTCTCAAAATAAAGAGAATTCTCCAATGCATCACCTCTAGCTCCAATCATATCCATGTTGTTATTTCCTAGGAGAGTTTTTGTCTTAAAATATGTTGAGCTTGATGATGACGGCGAGAAGAATCTCCTTGAACGCCAAATGATGATTGATTAGTAAAAGAAGAGTGAAATGGCATGTGTGAGTTGAAATTTGAGTACGGGTTATAGGAAGGATGATAATTGAGAGGGCCAGAAGGCGGAACAACGTGGACAAGTTTTTTTTGCCTTTTAACCAATGCCCTCTCTTGTTTGTGAGCATTTTGGTGTCCCCTTAGAGCTTGCGAAGTAGAGAATTCTTTCTTGCAGAAGTTGCAAGAGAAAATCTTAGCCTTTGAGGAATTCTTCTCCTTGGGTGTTTCCTCATCAGAAGACTCACTAGATGGAGTCGGAGTTGAATTGAAAAGATTGAGTCCAAGATTTGAATAATTAATATTTTTGTTGTAACAATTGTGGACTTTGAGATCAACAAGTTCTTCAGCAACTGATAATTCATCTTGCTTCCATTAATACCCTTCCACAACTTTTTCCTTCATGAGTTTAGGATTCAAACAATTTACATTATAATTATTGTGGACTTTGAGATCTACAAGTGCTCCAGCGACTGATAATTCATGTGTCTTCATCGTTTCAATGGCTAGAAAATCTAATTCTATCAAAATATTTCAAATTATCATATCTTGCTTTAATTGATTGACTTAAATTGAGCGTCACTTTTAATTATTATGCAAAGTGATAAGATGGAGATTAACCGTCTTGTTCTCACAAATTTATTGAGTTGTTTTTTGAGTTTGCAATAATATATATTTAATATGGTTATTAATAAAAATTTAACAAACTTAAGCGTAATGCATAATTTTACAATTGCCTTAAGAAAAATATCATATTAATTGTGCTAATGTATATGTGGTCAATGAATGATAAAGACTAACCTTATCTATTTTAATGTGGTAGGTCGACTGAAAAAAATATATGGAGAAATTAAAATAAGCTTTTTTGTATTACATTTTGTGTTATCTACAATACACAAAATTATTGTTTATATTTTTTAAAATTATTATTTAATTATCTTTATAATATTATAAAATTATGAAGTCCTAAAATATATGGTAAGAAAAAAAAGAAAATATGTGGTAAGAAGTACTAGAAAAATTAATAATTGAGGAGTCCCATAATATATGATAAGAAATATTTTAAGAGAATTAATAATTATGAAATCATGGTGTCCTAAAATATATGGTAAGAGGGAGTGAAAAATATGTGATAAGATGTATTAGGAAATTTAATAGCTAAGTAGTCCTAAAATATATGATAAGAAGTATTAGGAAAATTAATAATTAATGAGTCCTAAAATATATGGTAAAAGAAGATATATTTTAAAAACTAAAAAATTCTTAAAACTATGGTAAGAGAATTATATGATAAGATTTCTAAGATATTGCAACCTACCTTAATTGTAGGTTCTTTGCACTTTTAGAACATGCATACTTTAAAGGGTGAATGGATCTAATACATTTGATCGTATGGATAACTTAAAATTATATAATCGCATATTTATAGTCGTTATTTAGTGTCTGTTATTAGGCATTTTCAGAACATGTATTTAAGGCGTATTATTTTTTGTAATTTTCATTTTTTGCCTATTTGTTGTTAATTATGATATAAATTATGTGGTTTAATTGTACTTTAAGGTAAACAATTTAGTGGCATTTGTTTTAATTTTAATGACCCTTGGGGTCAGGGGCTGAGAAACACCCCCAGGCCTTATCATTAATAAGAAAACAAAAGTACAAAGGAGGACAACATAAACCTTACCTCCGGTCTTATGGTGGTTCATAAGTCACCTAACCTATTAAGGTCGGCCAACTCATCCATAATACTAGAAGAAAAGCAAACCTAGAATCTAAAAACCTAATGAGAGGACTCCTTTTCATACAATAAGTCTAGCAAAGCATAAATAAGGAAGACTCTCTCCTTACAAGTTTGAAAGAAAACAAGAAAATAAAGAAAAACAACAAGCTAAGTTCAAGGAGGTTTTTTAATCCTCTTAGTCTTTCTTCTGTTGAGATTTGTCATTCCAATCTTATCCAAAATGAAGAAAGCTTTGACAATTTTTGGGAGTTGATTTTTAGAAAAGTAGATTTGAGGAGAAGTGACCCGATGGCTGAACTTAGTTAGAGAATCAACTATAGAGTTGGCTTCCCTGTATGTGTGATTACATTCAAATCTTTGGAATTGATTTATGATAGTCTCCAATTTGGAAATGCTCTGGTTTGCTGACCATGGAGGTTGGGCCAGGTGTTTGATCCAGCTGACCAAAAGCTTTGAATCTACCTCTAACAATACATTGGTGTAGCCCAGTTGGTGACACCAGGTCAATCAAAATATAGCAGCTTCAATTTATGCCTGGTTGTTGCTGGCTATTCAAATAGGAGATATGAAGACAAAGAGGATTTACCCACAGTTGTTTACATATACCACCAACTTCACCTCTTCCTTGATTACCTAGAACACTTCCATCAGTGTTAAGCTTGATCATATCCTTAAGAAGTTTATGCCATTTCACCATGACTGCGTTAACTTCATGATAACAAATCTCACTTTAGTAGACTAAGTCCTTCCCAGAGGAAGGCTATTGGATGTAAGGGTAGGCAATATTTAGTAGGTTGATCATGTCCCTATAAACTGCATACTTGATTCTAGAAAAGTTAGACTTTTTATCCCCATACCTGCAGGCCCCTCTATTTTTTCCAAAGATTCCAGCAGATGAATATGGGAGTGGCCTGCAGCATGAGTCTGTGAGCTTCCTTTTTGAATTTGAAGTCCACCATCTCATGAAAAGGTTCCTAAGTGGTGTATAATCAGTAGCAACTCAAAGAAAATTGACAAAGTGTACCCAAATATTTTTAGCAAAGTGACCAGATAAAAAGACATGCTTAATAGTGTCTTGGCCTGGTCTATCATAGCATATATAATCCAAGGGATTGTATCCAAAGATGGTGATCCTTTCATTTGTAGGTAGTTTATCTCCAAGTGTTCTCCACAACAAAAAAAGACATTTGAATGGAATGTACTTATTTCAAGTATAAGCACTGATGCTTGTTTTGGTTCTTTTTTCCCTGATCAGGTCCCAAGCAAAAGAGTAGGTAAAAGCACTATTATTGGGGTTTCTAAAACGCTTGGTCCAAAGTATCCTCCTGATATTGAAATTAGCAATCAAGCATCAAAGAAATCAAAGATGGAGGAGATACTCAGATAACTTTGTCCACATTCCACTGGCCAATTTCAATTAATGCAAACACTTTGACCTTAGAAGGTCTGGTATGATCATCTCTATAATTCACCATAGGACAAACACCTAACCAGTTATCCCATAAAAATAGACAAGAACCTGATCTGATTTGCCAGTTATATAGGGCTGACTTGAATTTCACTTTTTCTTGACAGGATGGCTCTTTTATAGTACTTGGAAAGCAATAAGTCACCCCAGAGAGTCTTTTTTTGTTCTGAACACCCACCATTGCTTATATTGAAAAGATGTAGTCACATCAGCAATTTGTCTAACTCCAATTCCACCTTCATCATAGGGGAAGCTGAACTTTTTTCAAAAAGCCCAATGATATTTTTTCCTATCCTCTTTCCAACCCCAGAAGAAATCAGCAAAGAGAGATTGGATTTGTTTTAGGTTGTTTAAGAAGGAGAAATTATTGATAATAGATGTATTGGGAAGGATTGAAGGACATATTTAACTAGTACAACTCTTTTCCCATAACTCAGTTTGTTAGTTTGCCAGCCTGAGATTCTGGAAATCACTTTATCCACCAAGTTATTATGGTAGATAATCTTGTCTGCCAATATAGATAGGGCATCCAAAATATGTCATAGGGTTGTTCTTTTGGGTGAAACCAGTCATCCTTTTAATTTTTCTAACAATGACAGGAAATGTATTAAAAGGAACTATAAAATGACTCTTATTCTTATTGATCAGTTGGCCAGAAGTGCTTTCATATATGGATAGAGTCTTCATAATGAAATTGAGGGTGTCTTTATTTCCAGATGTGAAACGTATCACATCATCAACAAAACTAAGATGGTTAATTTGTGGACCATTTGATTTCATATAGAAACCATTATATATGGGATGCATATACAGATTATTCATCAATCTTGAAAGAACCTCATTTTCCAATATAAAAAAAGTTGGAGACAAAGGGTCTCCTTGCTTCAAACCGCTAGTAGAATGAAAAAACTATGCTTGGTCCCATTGATAATCACAAAATACCAATTTTTGGACATGATCCTCCAAGTTTTATCAATAAACACTTATCCAAAATTCATCCTTCTCAGAACCAAACAAATGTAAGACTAAGATACTTCATCATAGGCCTTGGCCATATCTAATTTGATAAGACTGCTAACAGGGGTAGAGTGGCTAGAACTGGCAATTAGTAAATTGTTTGAGCTCTTCTTCTAGACCAACATCACTGGATGGACTAAAAGCCTTGATCAGTTGCTCACTAAGTTAATCATCATCCTCATGATCCATCACAGGTTGCATATCCTTATCTACTTCATCTTCAAACACCAAAACACCATATTAATCAAATTTTATTGATATGATAGCCCTGGAATTGAGATCTTTTTTTAGTTGTGATCATCAGGAGGATCTTCTAAGTGTTTTTGATGGCTAGACTTGGGACTATTCTGACTTTCAATAGTCCCTTCCTTCAGGTATTCCAGTCTTTTCTTGATTGCATCCCTCTTCTTTTTGCTCATCTTAGTTTTCTTACCACTGGACTTAAACCCATTGGTGCTAGCTATATCCCCCATAAGTTTTTCCATGGATCACATATTCTGCTTAGTAGGGACCGATCATTGGACATAGGATATTGTTGACCAGCCAGATTAGGGGTTGCAGAGGCACTATAATCCATGATAGGTTCTACCATAGGATTCTTATGTAGAACATGAGACAGGTTATCCTCCCCTTTTGGATCCCTTTCCTGCAAGTTAATGAGGTTATCCTTCAAACCATCATTTCCTCTAAAGACTGCACTTTCAGAAGTAACAATAGGGTTTTAGGATAGGGATTCAGAGATAGAAAAAATAGTAATATTATTTTAGAGGGTATTGGGGGTGCTCCTGTATAGCAGGATCACCATTATCTTTAGGAGATTTTGAGTCAATACCTGATTTTGCCTCATTTTCTACTTGATCCTTTATTTCTAGCAGCCTGTCCAATGTAACAGTCCTATTATTGTGATGGTTGTTATCCTTATTGTGGATGTTCTCATTATTCTTAGCTTTGGACTTTTTTTCTTTTAGGTTTCCTATTAAGGGTCCTTCTGTACCTTGGTTTTACCCTTCATAATGTCTTCCCTCCTTGCAAGTTATGTATTTGTGAGTGACTGTGCAAGTTGATGTCCTTGTTGATCAATTGTTCTATTCTTCTGGTTGATATTTTGATTAGTAGTTATATCCAGCTCTTTCTTTCTTTAGGCTTCCTCATCTTTCTGTTTGATAGAATAGGCTATTTATGAATGTCCTTGGTGCTTGCAATAGTGACAATACTTAGGAATATCTCATATTGTATAGCTTGCCACTTTCCTTGAGAAATATCATCCTTATCAAAACCTAGCAAGACATGTTGAGGTCTATCTTTAGTGAAGTCAATTTGCATTCTGACTTTGGTCATGCTACCTCTAGTATTCTAAATAGAAGCAGAGTCTAAATATAGCACCTTCCTAATAGAAGACAGAAGAATTGATAAGATATTTATATAGTAACATATCCAAGCTAGTTCAGGTAATGTTACCCATATAGGCACTATAGGAGTACCCACTTCTGGTTTGAAGGTTGGAGTCCAAGCCTGTAATCTCATTTGATGACCATTAATGAACATCCTCTGTTTGGTCCACACATTAATATAATCTACTTCATTGTCTAGATCAATATAAGTGTGTTTTGAGTTGAAATGAGCAATCTTTACACCCCCGACAAGTTCAGACTAGGCTATGAAGCTTTACTGATGACCTCCATCTTGGTCATAGTATAAGTAAATTTTTCCACTGAGGTATTTGTATTAGGCAGCAAACTTACTTAGGTAGTCCTTAAAAATCATGATAGGATAGGCCTGTTTAGTAGTAATATTTGGAGAAGATATGGTGATAGGAGTTTGGGTCTTAGCTTGATTAGACCTGAGTCTAGAGGCAAAGTTCTATATCATAGTAGTTGGTGAAGGGTCAGGGATGGGATTGTTATTGAATTTGGAATTGGTGTTGAGATTTGGTTTGTCTTTGGAGAAATCTATGGGGATAGGATGGGCAACCTTTTGTTTTTATGGGATATAGGTATCAAAATTTGAGTAAATTTTGATAAGTGGAGGTTATTGGTTAGGCTGAATTTTCTTGTCATCTGATTTGTTATGGATCGTAGTCTGCAAAGAATTATTTGAGTTTCCAAATTGGTGGTTAATTGCACTAGATTGTAATTGATCAACATTTTGTAACTCAATGTTAGTCTTATTAGAATTAACATGATTAAGTTTAGGGACTTTACCTATAGTCGAGGAAAATTCCTTCTGAGTACTTTCATGATTTCCATCCTTCAAGGGTTGTTCCTATTGTTGTGTCTTGTTAACTCGTTCCTCCTCCCCATTGTCTTTCATATCCATTAGCACTAGAGTTGAATTTTGACTCTGGTTGTGATCGGTTGAAATTGCCAGGGCTCTGGCAACAAGAGTAGGACTCTCAATTCCACCCTTTGTTTGTCGTTCACTAGTGGGAGAATCCCTAGTAGGTTAGATTTCTCAAATCTATCCCGAATTTTTTAGAGCAAGTTTTTCTTAATCTTACCTCTTTGATTCCCCCATACGATGTTAAGGATTCCGAAGCTTTTTCAATTCCGGTTAAATTAGCGCATATAGGTACCTCTCCTATAGCTGGAATTCCTCTAATCCCTCCAGATTTGGCGAAGGATATGAAATTTTGTATTGCCATTAGCTCTTCCTTAGAAAGTTTAACCTTAATTTCTTCATGATATTGTAGGTTTGTAGAGCTAGGAAACAAGTTTTCCATTGACATATCTTGTGGTGCTTTCATCTTGACCAGCTCGACAATCTCATTAGTTGCAGTTGAGAGGCTTTGTCCGTCATCCATCAGGGGAGGAACCACCATGGAAGTCCTTTGTTGTGCTTTGTTCCGAGTATCCATTAGAGAGATGTTAGAGAAAAATTTAAGAGTGAGAAGTGATCATTCTATCTAGATCATTCAATTTTGTTTTTTTGCAATGTTCAGGTTGTCTTCTTTTATTTTGTCATAATCTTTTTTTGCTATTTGTTAATTTATTATAGATAGTTGTGTTATATATATTATTATACTTTATAGAAAAAAGTCATACAAAACTCTAAACTTGGCAGCAAAACTTACTTTATCACTCAAACTACATGGGCGTTCATATACCCCTTAATATCTTTAAACTATTTTATATCAACCCTATCAGCACCAGCCCAACACACATGTTGAGAAAACTTTATTGGGTGCGTCAATCATCTATTTTACACATTAACTACTATATTTTGACTCATTTTTAAACCATTAACAGTTATATTCCCCTCCCCTCTTTATTAAATACAAAAATCCTAATTTTTTTCTTCTTTTCCTCACCTCAATCTCCAAAACTTCCACTTCATTTCTAATGTTTTAGTTGATTCATAGCTCTTCTAACCCAAAATTTAAATCTTTAAAATAATAATTGTACTCTATTTGTCCGATTCAAATCTCAGCTCTTCACCCTTTTCTTTAATATCAGATTTTGTAATAGATAAATTGGAGCATACAATGCGATCAACTAACTTGACTAAGCTTTGTATGGAAGAGGATGATCATCTTACAAAGGAAATAGTTTGTTGTGATCATGGATTTGTGGTGCATTTGAAAACATCTTGGACTTTAAGTAACCCTAGAAGAAGATACTGGTCATGTCATTATTATGGGGTAAATATTATTTGATTTATTTAATAAATTTAGAATTTTGAATGAAAATTAACTCCTTCGTTATTTTCAATATTAAAGGGTCCTAGATCTTTCTACTTTTGGTGTTGGAAGAATAAAGAATATATTGATCTGAGGTCTAAATTTGTTATTCAAAACTAATAGAGAAATTGGGTAAGCTTAAGAATTTAGTGGAATCCTCTCAAACATCAGCCAATGAATTTGAGAAATTGATTGAGGCTTCTGAAGAAGTTGACAAGCCTAGAGATTTCAACCCAGAAGATAATTTTCCACATATGAAATTGAGAAAGTTGGAAGAAGATGTTGAGAAGTTGAAACAAAGTGAGAAGAAGTGAAGAAGAACTAGGGATAATGTACTCTTCTTTCTAGGGATAATGTACTCTTCTTTGTTATGATTTGTTGTTGTGTTGTAGCTATATGTATAAGTTATTCGTTTGGGTAATATAAATGAAGAAAGATTCAACGAAGTTACCAAAGATTGTTGATGTTATTAGATTAACGTTGGTATAGCATCCTTAGTGTTGTAATCAATTAGATGTGCTTTTGTAATGAACTTTGACTTGATCTATTAATCTAATATAGTTTGTTTGTTAGTGCATTTTATTTTGTGTAATCTTTTGTTTTGTTTCATCATACATAGGTGGTGTTAACGGCATAATATAGAGGCTAGAAATTAAAGTGGTAACTAGATAATACAGATACTACACAAATTAGCCACAATTGCATAATTGTTTTAAAAATACAACAGAAACATAGTCACAACTGCATAATTGCATAACTGTTTCAAAAACATAGTCACAAGAGTTTGTTTGTTTTGTCACAATTGCATACTACTACAAAATAGAGAAATTGAGCTTCTTCATTTACTGAAAAGTTGATGAGCTTGATTGACTCAAATGATTCATTTTAGCAGCCTTGGAGCTTGTCTTCATTCTTTTGTGTTCTCTCATTTCTTGAAGTCCTTGTTGGGTTACAGCAGACTTTCCTTTTCATTTAACAACTGATCTTGGTTTGTGATTTCCAAGATGTCCAGTTATTATAGAGGAATTCATCGGCATTCCAGGCTAGATTCATGAACAAAATAGTGTTAGATGTTGTTTGATAAGTTTAACAGAACTGAAATAATTAAAATAACTTACATTGTGGATTGTAAAATCATTTTGTGTATACAGTATTCCCATTTCAACCATTCTTGGTCATTTAAAAGGTGTCCCTCTTCCCCTTCAAGTGACCCCAGAAACTTCAACACCTACATTAGTCCCTCTCTCCCTTCCAATGACACTAGAAACACTAGTAGTAGCAGTACCTCTTCCTCTTATAGTGACAGCAGAAACACTAGCAGAAACCGTCCCTCTTCCTCTTCCAATGACACCAGGAACATCATTAGCAACACTAGTACCTCTTCCTCTTTCAGTGACACAAAAATCATTAGGAGCAACAATCGTTTTTTCCCTTCCCCTTTCAATAGAAGCAGTAATAGCACTAGGCTATATCATAAGTAATTAAGTGAAAAAATATATTGATTCAACAGTAAAATAACTATACAAGTGTTCCCTATTTTGTAGAACCTTTTGGTCAACCTCTTTCTTTCTTTGTGGTTGATTCAGATTCATTTGGTGCTGCAGAAGTGCAACACTGGATCTTCCTAAACTTATCCTTCTTGAGTTCATTCTTCCTTTTCTTGTATTAGCTTGATTTAAATGGCAACCCATCATATTATGACCTTTTACATGACAAAGACTGTAGGTCATGTCAACATCGTTTTTAGATAATTTATCTGTCTTGTTTTTGTTCTGCTCCTTTCTTCTACACTTTCTAGGTCTTTCTGACAGTATTCTTATTTCAGGTAGTATAACAGAAGGATTGGTTGATTGTGGCCACATCTATATATTGGTAATTGGCTGAATGAAATATAGGTCTTGAGGTAAGTATCTTTGCTATACCAATGTGCAACATAGTTAATGGGCTTCAATTTTCTAAAATAAAGTGCAGCTATAGCATGACAACATGGTATACCTTTTAACATCCCAGATCTACAAGTACAAGTATTGTTACTCAAATTCACTACAAATGTGTTACTCAAGTTGTCCTTTACCTCAAAATCAAACTCACCATTCCATTCAAGGTTACACCTCATGGACTTTGTTGTGTTCTCTTGCAATACTTTTAGGGTCATTAGAGAAATATGAGTTATCCGAAAACTTCCTCAGTTGACATATTCTTCTCATCACTTTGACCCTTATTTCTTCAAGCATTGTGATAATAGTTTTATGTCTTGGCCCTAAAATTCAGGAGTTGAAGCTTCTAGGCATTTTATTGTCAACACTATCACAACAGTTAAAAAATTGAAAGTATACTCTGGACCACCTCTCTATATTGTATCGCAGTAAGTCTTCACATATATTCTTCCCTAACTTCTCCATATGAACTAGATTTCTCTTCAGTTCTTGCTTATATGTGGATTTAGCACATCTCCAAAAGTAATTTCTTCTTTCAATACCTCTCAAATCTTTGGACCGGTTGGCTAGAATGTGTCTTGCACACATTCTTTGTTCTTTATTTGGCAGAATATCTTGAATAGTTTTATCAAGACACTCATCAAAATTGAAAGAAACTAGACAACATAATTAAGTATATATAATATAGTTATAAAATGTAGATTCTCCAATGAATAAAAAAGAAATAAAATACCTTTTTCATATCAATGATAGTGGTCAATGCAGATCCATCTCCAAGCTCAAGATCATCTTTTAAAATATTCACAAACTATCTCCAAGTGAATGTGTTTTCAATTTCAACAACCACTCGTGATATAGGTAGCATCTAGTTGTTCCATCCTTACAAACAGCTACAAGTAATTCATCTTTGAAAACCTCTTTCAAAAATCAACCATCCAAGAAAATACATCTTCTACAATCAACTTTAAATGCCTTCTTCAAAGCATCAAAGCAGATGTAAAATGATTGAAATATTTTTCTTCCACCTTCAAAGGTTTCTTCACTAAGTTTCACCACGCATGTGCTTTCCGGATTTGTTCTTAAGAGCTCACTTGTATAATGCAAAAAAAATTTAAACTCCTTTACATGATCATGCATATTTTTTTCAACACAATGTTTCTAGCTTTTCTTGCTACTGTCCTCCCAACATACACCTCCAACTCTTTTTTCACTAAAGCTTGCAACTGAAAACCTCTAATGCCTGGTTGAAAAATGATTCTATCATTGTATTGCTCTAACAAGTTCTTTAAATTGACTAGTTTATTTTTTGTTATGCCATTACATTTGTGCATTGGATTGTAATTTTTCACCACAAAATCACCTGTTCTTGAATCATTACTCCCAAACAACAATTGTGGACAGCCAGCCAGTTGTACACTTAACCATCACCCTAGTTGATTCATTAACATACTTATCAAATTCAACATGTTATGGCCTCTCTAAATTGCTTAACACTTTCACAAGCAAGACCAGTCTCCCAAACTATTGACTAACAATTGAGATCAAAGACAACTTTTTTATTTCTTTGTGCTATTCTTACTTTTTTTCTCTTCTTATAGGTTGTTGAACCTCACCTTCCTTATCAGCTTCTACATCAGTATATATTTCAAAGCTAATAGTTTCATTTGAATCAAAATATGGCTCATCTCCACCTATCTTACCCTCTAAAGTATGTTGTTTCTTGGATAAATATTCATCATATCTTAAATCTACTCCTTTTTTTCTTATATTAACACCTTCAGATCTAGCGGACTTTTATTTTCTTTTTTTATTTTGGAAACTCTATTTTCTTTCCTAAGAAGTTTAACCTCCTCATGGACATCACTATCATATTTTTCATCTACATCAATAAAATCTATATAGTTTGAATCTTCACTAGCCTCTGTTTCACTTTCCCAATCAGATTCAACTACTGGAATATCAGATGCAACAACAGAAGAAGTTTCACCTAAATCCTCCCCAACATCAACAAAAGTTCCAATCTCAACAGGTTGTTCAGGTTGTGTAGTCTCAACAGGTTGTTGAGGTTATGCAGTCTTAGCAGGTTCTTGAGGTTGTGCAGTCTCAACAAGTTCTTGAAATTGTGCAATCTCAGCAGATTGTTGAGGTTGTGTAGTCTCAGCAGGTTCTTAAGGTTGTGCAGTCTCAGCAGGTTATTGAGGTTGTGAAGTCTCAGCAGGTTGTTGAAGCTGTGCAAACTCAGCAAGTTCTTGATGTTGTGCAGTCTCAACAGGTTCTTGAGGCTGTGCAAACTCTTCAAATTGTAAACCTTCACTACCCTCAAAGGTTTGACTAGATTCTTTATCAAAGGTAGGATTAGATTCACCACCCACATCTTTTACATATTCAATGGAAGGGACCACATCAGGTTCTTCAATTAAATGGGACACATAAAGTTCAATAATATGTCCATTTTTTAACTGAGGTACAATACCCATAATATCCCTATCACTTTTTATTTCTACAAGGTAACGAGCTTTAGGTGGTCTAATATAGAAATTACAAGCATTACAATTATACCCAATTTCTTTAACATAATCAACAAACTCGAAATAGAATAATTTATCAATATCTACGTCAGAACAATCAGTGATAGTATCTCCTATATACTTAATACGAGGTTTTTGTTGTAATTTTTCACTATAGTGAAACCTCAAGGTAATGTGCATATCCATTCCAAAAAATTACCAAAAAAAATTTTTGGATAAGCTTTTTAGTAACCTAAAACTCAGCCAAAATCAAAAAAATTCAACACAAAATCCTAAACTCAAATTCGAACCATCCATTACTAACCTGACTAACTCTGTTTTTATCGATAAAAACCATAAATTCAAAATAAAATCAGAAGCTTCCTTCACAATCGATTGAAATCGTCTTATAGATTATGTTTACTATTTATGAGTTTGTGTAGAATGTCGAACAAAAGATGAATTTAGGGGTATTTGTTTATAAATGGGTCGGGTTTTTATTTGGAAACGGGTGAGTAGTTTATTTTATATTTCATTAATTACGTTGACGAATGACAGGACGTGTGGTTCAACAACACCCAGGCTTCAACTGGGTTGGTGCTGATAGGGTTGATATAAAATAGTTTAAAGATGTTAAGGGGGGTATATGAACACCCAAGTTTGGGGAGTTTTTTGTGTCTTTACTCTTGTTTTAAAAACACATGACACAATCATGAAAATGCATACACATATGTTAAATAAAATGAAAATTTATTTTTAACAATGAATAATTAAAACTTGCAAAAAAAAATTAAAATAAAACTAAAAAGTAAAGGGTACTTTTGTAAACAAATACCTTATTCTTAGAAATCGTACCATGAATAGTATTTTGAATATGCTAACCCAAACAAATAATAAAAACTACTCTCAGCATAACTTATTTCATCATAACTTATTTCAGTATAACTAATCTCATCATAACTTGTAGCCACGTCAAACGACCCGTTAATATGTGGGAATGAAAAAATCATTGGTATAAAAAAAATTCAATTATACTCCACAGAACGTGTTATACACGTGCAAAACAAGTATTCTAAACTAGTAGTACTAAATATGAGTTAGTCGACTATTTATTCATTTTCATCTAATTCGTTTTCAACCTTATACGAACTAATACTAATCTGCATTAAAGTCTGGCTTTCAAGCTAACTACTTGATACTTGTTTGATAATTAGAAATGCTTTAATTAGATTTAGAAGATTAAATTTTCTTCTACCCAGAGAATTAACAATAATAAATAAATAAATGATTAACTTAGTTTAGTGTGTCAAAGCTTCTGTTTTAGAAAATGGTATGAAGAATATTGCACTGTGGCTCGGGGCTTTAGGAGTGACAATTTTATTCCATATAAAGTGAAAAAAGCTCATTTAAGCCATATATATTTTAATAGATTATTCATATTTTTCAAACGGGTAAATATGACCTAATCTATTTTAAGAGCTCATATAAATATGACCAAAATCGATAAATAGGAAAATCATATACGATACTCCACTAATAATAAAAAAAATTATTGTACTAAAAAATATATTTATTTAAAATGGGGGGAGGGGCGGTGAGGGTGTGTGGAAAAAATTAATTTATTTTTATTTTTATTTTTATTTTTCCTTTATTGTAGGTGTTGGGGATAGAAGCCTACCAGCCCCCACCCCCCCCCCCCCTCCAAACCTTCCACCCTACTTTAAAGAAAAATTAAAACATTTTTTCACCCCCTTCCCCACCCCAATTTTTTTTTTTTTTAAATTAATTTAAATTTTTTTCACCCCTGCCCTTCCACCCTACCCCATCCCAATTTTTTAAAAGAAAAAAATTAAAAATATCCCAAAAAAAGTTGATTTTTTCTAAATCCCCACCCCAACCCCAACACCGATTTATATTTTTAAAAAAATCAAAAAAAAAGAATTAGATTTTTTTTCACCCCCATTTTCCCTACTTCCATCCCACCCCCATCCCTCTTTTCCACCCTACCGCACCCCCATAATCTTTTTTAAGGAAAAATAAAATTTAAATTTTTTCCTTTTTGAAATCTTTTTATTTTTCTTCAAAAATAATTTGAAGCTGGGATGGTAATAGTGAAAAAAAATTAATTTTTTTAGACTTTGTTTTTCTTTAAAAAATTGGGGCAATAGTAGAGATAGTGGTGGGGTGGAAGGAGGTGGGATGGTGAAAAAAAATAACTTTTTTTAAATTTTTTATTTTTCTTTAAGAATATTTTGGGTGGTGGAGGTGGGGGTTGGAGGGGTGAAAGCTTTAAAATACTTATTTAGGAGTTACTCATGGTGATAAAAATTGAGTATTAACAATTTAATTTTAATTTTTTTTTTTTTTTTTGCTTTAGAAAATTAAAGTGGTTAGATTTATTTTACTTAAATCATATTTGACCAAATTCATATTCATCCATATTTTATAGGCAAAATTACACTGAGAGACATTAAACTTAAAAAATTACAAAAAAAAAAAAAACCTCGTTGTATAAACATGTATAGTCGAAGTATATTTGTGTATCATAATGTATATTTTGTGTATAGCCCATGTATAAGCTATATACATTGTATAGAAGTGTGTATTTTCTATAACTTTTGACAAACCATATTGTATAGTCATGTATTGTTTTGATGATTTTGGGCTATTTTTTATGTAAATAAAACATGGACTATTTTTTTTATAAACATTTTATTTTTTTGTATATATATGTAATTTCCCCTATTTTATATGGATGGGTTATAATTCAATTCATCTCAATCCAACCATTTGCCACCTCCACTCGACTTACTTATATCATATTTTGTATACCTTTCTTTTCATTAATGTCAATCATCTTTGCTCATGATTCTGCAACAGTACCCTTTCATTTGCAGCCCCTGAGGTGTCGAAAATGAAAGAGTGCATGACATGCTTTTAAGTAAAAGCTATAATAATCAGTCTTCTGAAACAAACCACTCCAAAACATGTTTCCTTGAGCATTCCAATGAAATTTCAAGTTAGTAACTGTTATATGTAGAAAGAAGCGATGAGCGTCTAATATTAGGTGCTTAGCCTCACTGCACAACCAACACACATTTATACAAGTAACTGTAACTCTTGACAGAATGGATTGAGTAAGAACCCCATATCAAGTGTCCTCTCAAGATTCCGAATGTGATGTCCAATAGACCAGCCCGCTGAAATATGTAAAAAAGTAAATATTAAAGTTGAACAGAAGCATGATCTCTTTTTTCTCATGGTGTCTGTGAAAGATGTGCATGTGCTTGCAGACACGAGTCCGCAGGCTCACTAGTAGAGCTATATGACACAACACAACATAGATGTGATGTATTCTTTTTCAGGTACAAAGCAGAGAATGTGTGACCTATTGTTTGTTAGTCTTAACGGGACAAGAAAAAGAAGTAGAAAGCTACTTTGAATTTCAATTCGAGCATTCCCATTTATTAGCAACACTGGAGAAAAGAGCATTACACTGAAAGCACCGAGTCAACCGACTATGCTCTGCTTGCTATTCCAGCAGCATTATGGCCAAAAATAAATGTAAACAACGAGGGGGGAAGAGAGGAGAGGGCAGAGGGGACATGTGGATGAACAACAAAGCTCAACTAAAAAGCAAAGAACCTTTATGCAACAAGCATCCTTTCCCCCACGACATCTAAGGTTTTATAAGGCAGCAAAACCTAATAAATATTAAACAAATTACCTGATCAAGACAAACACACATTGCAGAACACCTGCAACTCCTGTCCAAGCTGAAGGACCAGATTTTCCTAGTGCATCTTGTATCAATAGGCCAACTGATGCAGCCAAAGAGACGAAGGATACAACATATGCAATAAATAACCACAGCTTCAACCTGCATTGTCAACACTCGAACAGTTGAGTCATCAATGTGACAAGGAAAAAGCAAATAGAATCAGAAATCTATAATTTTTTGATAACCTAGAAGCATACATCTATTAAAAGAAATAACATGTGCAAAGACGGCTCTCTCTACCCATAATCACGACTCATGCCCATGAAATTATAGGAATACCACAACAAATGAAGATTATATGATGTGGACAGGAAATAAGCAAGACCAATTTTCTGCGAAATCAGCTAATGGTGAATTTATAACCTCAAATAACCAGATTGGTTGCTGGTCATGGAAGATGATATGGAGAGTCAAAATCCCATATAAAGCTGCATCTTTCAGATGGTTGTTAGCAAAAAAAAAAAGGATGTATTAACATACAATAACCTCAGCAAGAGAGGCTATCATATGTGCCAAGATGTTACCTATGTGGGGAGTAGGTAGAGACAACGGCTGGTCACCTATGGATTTATTTTTTTAATAAACTTGAGGGGAATTAGGTGGGCTATGCCAAGAAGAAGAATTGAAGTTTTTGGCTAGTTGGAACAATGAGTAGATTATCCTGTAAGAAAGTTAGATGGCGGATCATCCCTGCTTGTATTTGGTGGACGATTAGAAGAAAAAGAAATCAAAGGTATGTTGAAGACAAATGTAGCTCTCCGGCTGGAAGTCAAAGTATTTGTCATTGGGATGCAGACTCACCCTGATAACTTCTGTCTTAGATGCTCCACCAACTTATATGATGTCCCTTTTTCATAACCCCCAAGCTGCTGTGCACAGGATGGATATAATCAAGAGATCTTTCTTTGGCTAGGTAATAAGGAGAAAAGAGAAAAGAGGTTTTCATCTAGTCAAAAAGGAAAAATCTTATCAGAAGTAGAAGTCATGGTAGGATGGGCATAAAGAATCGTAAGAATCAGAGCGCAGCTCTTAAGGTGACATAGTTGTGGAGATACTCTTAGGAGCCCCAAGCTTTTTGAAGTAGTGCTATCTAAACCAAGTATGGGGAGCTGGATAATTGGGTTTCCAAAAAAGTTGCTACACCTTATGGTGTAAACCTACGGAGATCTATTAGGTCATACTGGCCTTTGTGTGAAAGTCAGTCTACTATCAAGGTTCACAATAGCAACAAGACTCATTTTTGGATAGACAAGGGGTTACAAGAGTTATTTCTTGAATTGTTTTCTACGGCCCAACATCACCACAAGACAAGCTGAGATGTAGACCCATCAAGGATGGAACTTAAACCACAAAAGACATTTGAATGATTGGGAAATCCCAAGGTTATCTAATTTTTATAAGTTTTTGGAAACTTTTGAAGGGCCACAAAGTGGAGTGGACTGTTTATGGTGGAATGGACATAGCAAAGGTATTTACAAGATGAGGGACGGGTACAAGAGTTCAAATTAAGCTTAGCCACGGTTAGTCGGATACTACCTGACCATGGTAGCACATCTGGAAAGTTCACGTGCTTTAAAAAGTGACCTGTTTCACTTGGCCAAGAAAATCTATCAACGATTGATGCTATTGCACCTGACTTCATAAATAAATAATAGCAGTTAATTGCACCCAACTCCAATAAACCAACATTTCATTTTTGACAAGGAATTTGAGTCGACATTCTTTTAAAGGAAGTTGGATTGATTTTTTCTAACTCTTCCTAGATGCTCAAGATGTTATTTACGAGATAGTGAGGCTGAGACAATTAGTCATCTTTTCATGTACAACATAGTCATTGACCAGTTGTGGAAGATTTTTATCAATCTCAAAGGCATCTCTTGGACAATCCCTAGAGTAAGATTGTTGACACTCTTTTTAGCTGGGAGGAAGCTGGAATTGGTGCAAGAAACACAGAAAGATGGAGAATTATCCCAGCATATATTTGGTAGACCATCTGGAAAGAAAGAAATGCCAGATGGTTTGAAGATAGGAATAGTAATGTCCAGAAGACCAAGCTTAACTGTATATTGTAATTCTGTTTTTCGTGTACAAAGGCTTATTCGGAAGACACTGAAACAATGCTAGATGTTTTCGAGTCTACTTAGGATTACAATCTCAAATTTGTATTTTGTGTTTCTTTAATATTATTATGAAGACTGCTAAGATGTCCGATGAATGGAGGAGGAGTACAATGGTTCCATTGTACAAGAACAAGGGTGATATTCAAAACTGTAACAATTACAGGGGTATCAAGTTTTTAAGCCACTCTGAAGGTCTGGGAGAGAGTGGTGGAGATGAGGGTGAGAAAAGGAGTGTCTATTTCAAAGAATCAGTTTGGATTCATGCCGGGGTGGTCGACTACTGACACAATTCATCTTATTCGGAGATTAGTGGAGAAATATAGGGAAAGAAAGAAGGGCCTTCATATGGTGTTTATTGATCTCGGGAAGGCATATGACAAAGTTCCGAGGGATGTCCTATGGAGATGTCTAGAGATGAAGGGTGTTCCAATGGTGTATATTAGGGTGATAAAGGCCATGTACAACGGAGCCAAAACTCGAGTAAGAACGGTGGGAGGAGACTCAGAATATTTTCCCGTCGAGATGGGGCTTCATCAAGGATCTGTGTTGCGCCCTTTCTTTTTGCCTTAGTAATGGATGAGCTGACACGGTCTATTCAGGAGGAGGTTCCATGTTGTATGTTATTTGCGAATGACATAGTACTAATTGATGACACTCGGGCTAAAGTTAATGATAGATTGGAGGATTGGAGACAGGTTTTGGAATCGAAAGGGTTTAAACTGAGCAGGACCAAAACAAAATTTTATTTTTTGATGAAGCAGATATTGAAGTGAGCATTGATACTCAATCCATTCCCAAAAGAGAAAACTAGTGGTGATATCGACGATGATGTCACACACCGTATTGGGGCAGCACGAACAAAATGGAGGCTTGCCTCTGGAGTATTGTGTAATAAGAAGATACCACCTAAACTTAAAGGTAAGTTTTACAGAACGGCAGTTAGACCATCTTTGTTGTATGGGGTAGAGACTAGAGCGTTGGCCAATCAAAAACTCACATGTTCAGAAGATACAGGTCGCAGAGATGAGGATGTTGAGATGGATGTGTAGACATACCAGGAGCGATAAGGTTAGGAATGAAACCATTCGGGAGAAGTTAGAGGTGGCCCCTGTGGCTGACAAGATGAGGGAAGTGAGACTGCATTGGTTTGGACATGTGCAGAGAAGAAGTACCGATGCTCCAGTTAGGAGGTGCGAAAGGCTGGAGTTAGGAGGTACTCGAAGGGGTAAAGGTAGACCGAAGAAGTACTGGGGGGAAGTGATTAGACAAGATATGAAGAAACTTCATCTCATCGAGGATATGACCTGAGACGGAAAGAAGTAGAGGTCGCGTATTAGGGTAGCAGGCTAATAGGTTAGTAAGGGTAGAATGATGTCTGGCCTTGTGATATAGTAGGTTAGCAGGAGTAGTCGGTTTTATCCTGTTGCCATTATCAGTCTTATATTTGTTACTGTTTTGTTACTTTTTTTACTGTTATTTTTTCCGTATTTACATACTATCATTTGCTTTTTCATTATTAGTCATTCTTCCTTTTTCTGTTCTTTCCCCTTTTTTCCACATCTAGTATTTTCTGTTTATGGGGCTTGATTCTTGAGACGAGGATTTCCCGGAAACAGCCTCTCTATCTCTATGAGGTAGTGGTAAGGTCTGCGTATATTTTACCCTCTCCAGACCCCACTTGTGGGATTCCACTGGGTATGTTGTTGTTTCTTCTTTTGTTGGTATGGTTTTTTCAATACCATCTAACTATGGGCTTACATACAAATTGTTATGATACCAGTTCAAAAAAGGACAAATGTAGCTCTATACAAAAGTTAAAGATGAATTATCTAGTTCTTTTCTTTTTTTGGGTTGTAAACAGCCATACTCAAAAGATTGTAAAGCTATTTTTGATGCCTTACATTCCCTTGTGAGTTAGACATAGATCGGAAGTCCACGTGAGTGTGTGTATTTGTGCAGGACAAATTATAACATCAATATAATCTTTGATCTAACATGGCAGGTTCTAAAAGATCGCCAACAATGGTGGTTTGCTTTCACTTCCTTGGATCATCGTAGATTCTAAAATCAATCGCCTTACTAGGCTTTCTCCACATATCATCCTCAAACTTTTGTACTCTAACATAGAAGTCCAAATTCAAGTGGAGAAGAAGCACAACCCAAACCAAGTAAATTTTCCCCTTGGATGGTCTTCTCCACATGGAAGTGTTTATCCTTACTTGGAAGTGTTCCACAAACCAAGCAATTTTCCCTTTGGATGGTCTTCTCCATAGGAATGTCCATTCATCCATAGCATAAGCCGAGAGGACTTTATCTCAAGGAACATTAGTCTCATACAAACAAGGCAAAGTCTAAAAGATACCAATCAAAGTTAAATCATGTCCTCTTTGTCATGAACTGTCCAACTAGTGTGTCATGTTCTACTCTTGAAGTGTTAGCTTGTTGTGTGAGTTTTTGCATCAGATCACAAGGGCATGAACAATTTCATAATCAGGTTCATTTTGAAATTCATCAAAATCTTCTTCGTTGAGGCCTGGATGGTGAAATTGCTCATTGATCTTGCTTGGGTTGATATCAATCTCCATGCTCAACTCCACCTGCCTCATCTTCAACTAATCATTTTTATTGATGTATAAAATGTTGGCATAAAACTCTCCTATCAATATGGCGTTAGTATCCATGGCCTTCTGAGAAGATGTCCATTTTATTGTGTGCATCAGATAAACTTGTCGACAAGCTTCTAATCTCAAAGCAGACTCGAAAACGTAGGACTTATAAAGTTCCATCCTTGATAAACCTTTTTAAAAATTGGTAAGGGATATATTAAAGTTCCACCATAACAGTGAAAAAAGACTTACAAAATCCCAACCAAACACAGGCTAATGCTTCACAAGGATCAACATCAACACAACTAGTGATTTAGCCTCCTCAGCACAGCTTTCTTTACACCAAAAATAAAACAAAAATATACAATTCATTTTGATTTTCTCCACAAAATTGTATTCATCTTCAAAAGCTTTATAGTTCCTCTACTTCCAAATGGTCCACCATATGCAAGCAAGGGCAACTTTTCACTAATTTTTCTAACGGCATTATCATTTTGATTCCAACATTTCAGTAAATCAACACTTGTTGCTGGCATCGACCATCTGATTCCTACCAAATTCAAGACCAGCTGCCACAATTGTCCAGTAACAGGACAATGAATGAATAGGTGACTCATTTTCTCTAGCAGCTTCGCACAAAAACCAAATCCCTTTCTTTGAAGTTTATCCTGTGTGAAATCCCCTTCTTTGATAAACCTTCTCATCTTGTTTCTTTTCTTCTCTAGAAGTAATTAAAACTTTTATAAATCTGTGCACTAAGTCAGTGCAATAGGCATAATTACAGCTAGCGCAATTTCTCTATTGTGTCTTAACATTCCATCTTACATCATGTACAATAACCGGATTGCAACAAAAAGCTACCAAGAGAAAACAACTCTGTTTAAGGTTGTGCATGTTACTCCTTTTGCCTTCAAAGATTATATTGTTCCTTTCGAGCTAGATACTTCACCAAATGACCTGAGGTTTGGTGTTCCAAGTTTTCAGAGATTTCTTCCTAAGCCCCCTCTCTGTTCCAACCTTGCAAAAGCTCAATCATGGAACTAGGCATGGTCCAATTTATGCCTAGAATTACAAAATACATGTTCCATAGCTGGCTCGTGATCCCACAATGCAGGAAGAGGTGGTGAACTTTCCGCGTGCTCTTCACACAGTGGACATCTGCTGCACAGTTCAATCTTCCTCTTTTGCAGGTTCGGTTGTGTGAGACAAGCCACCTTAGAAACTATCCAAAAGAAACAAGAGACCTTCAAAGGTGCTTTATTTCTCCAAATCTTATCCCAAGTACATGAGACCCTATCGATGCTAGAATCTAGCATGTGGTAACAATCTCTCACTGAAAAGAGTCCCTGGTGATGGCTTTTTCAACTGATGGAGTCTGTTCTGTTGTGGTCTAGTGTTATGCTGCTTAACAACTAAAGCAATTGGCAAAGTCTTTCGACTTTCCAACCATTACTATTTCTTTTTAGAAAAAGATTCCATCCTTGTGTCGAAGAAAATATCGAAATTTCTCCCTTTTGTTGAGAAGATAAGTTGATGATGTCCATGAAATGGCCTTTCTAAGGGTCGTGACCCAACCATGTGTGTTCCCAAAACCTGATTTTCCTCCTATTACCACGAATAAAACCCATGTGTGACTTGAATATGTTCCAGTAGCCTTGGATCTGCTTCTATAGTCCAGTATCATGAGGTATTGTTGAGATTTTGGTATCCCAGGGACTCTTCAAGTGTGAACTTTTTCACCAAAACCCTCCTCCAAAGTGCATCTACCTCCTTGTTGAATCTCCAATGCCATTTCATCAACATGCTATCATTATGTATCTTTAAGTTATTAATACCAAGACCGCCTTTCCTTTTATCTCAAATGACTTCTTTCCATTCACAAGAAAGAATTAGATTAATTATTACCTTTCCACACAGAGAAACTTTTGTGGGCTTCGATCTCTCTTTTCCGGTGAATTCATATTCTCAGAGCAACACAGTACTCATCAAATTGTGCAGATCCCGTCCTCTACTCTCCGGCGACCATTTTCCGGCGACACGTGTTCCACACGAAAATCAATCCAGGTTTAATCGTTCCTCTTCTTTCTTACTTCTTGATTTTGTGCAGTACCTTTCAAGAATTTTGTGGGTGTTATCCTTCTTGTTGTATCTAAAATTCCTATTGCATATTGTTCTTGACTACCCTATCTCATTTTCTTTCTTGTACACTATTTCACTGTTCTTCCTGCTCTCACTAACATTGTGCATCGACTTGTTTACTTTTTGGCCTATTGATACTGTTCTACTGTTAAACTTTTTCATTTGGCTAACCGTTAAATTTCTACTATTAGGGAGTTGTTCAAGTTGCCTAATATTATTGTTACGTGTGCCGGTGATTTATTGTTGTTGTTTTGAGTTACTACTGTTGATTATTGATTATTGTATATTATTACTAGTGTATATTTCTTGATTTGTATCTTCTGGTTCTTTGTAGCTTAGTGAGTTATTA
>JBCEWC010002912.1:0-32260 GCA_038996855.1 Solanum aculeatissimum | reverse complement strand
GCACTACAAATTTAGTGCTCCACTTATGTACAATACTACAAATTTAATGCTCCACTTAACAATTAAATATCTAACAGTATTAACAATGTCATTTTTTAAAAAGTAAATAAACATGTTTATTAGCAGATATAAATATTAACAATTCAAGGGAAATAAAAAAAATATAAAGATGCACTACCTACCAGAAAAGATCTTTGTCAAAAGTGTTCAAAATTCTCCGACTCTTCAATGTAAAGAGTATCGTAGATGTATTCAGGGCTACTTGAATAAAATACTTGAAATATATTTGAATGTTTAAACAATATCATGTTTGTACATATTTTTGGAAGATTTATATTGTTGCTTATAATGTAGCTGAGATTTGAACTTTTTTGTTATTTGAAAAAGAATCTTCTAGTTGAATTGTACTATTCTTTGAATATAGTAACTAATGGATAACAATTTCAATTTGAATAAGAAAAAGGAACTGCCCAACACTATCTCCAATCTCACTTCACTTGAAACAAATCTCATCTGCTTAAAACTGTATTTGCAACCTCACTTTACTTGAAACAAATCTCTACTCACATATTATAACTATTATGAATGCTATCAAAAAATATGATGTAATGAAACAGTGAATGAGGTTGCTTCTCATTTAATTTGAGGTCTTGACTTTGAACTCTGGTTAAAGAAAGATTCTTGATTGGAAGTATTTTCTCCAAATGAGCCCTTATATTGTGCAAATTCAAATTAGTCGGACTCTAATATGGGTATCAAATACTGAATGAAAAAATTAAGAAAATAAAAAATTTAAAAACTATTATGAATAAAACTTTAGTAGCTAATCACAGTTGCCAACCCTAGGCATGACCAGTTGTTGCACCCTTATTCGCATAATGCATCATCCTATTTTTTTAATTTTTTTTTTGCAAATCCGAGGTCAAAGTCATGATCAACACAAAAATCGAGTGGAACAATGGTTCCGATCGAATTTTAACTGAATCAGATTAAAAAATAATTTTTCAGAGTGAAAATCACAGAAACAGAAAAGTGAGTGTCTCGAAGATACCCCGGAATATGTCAAAAATATATTTCTTAAATTTTGATGATCCCAGATGGTTATTGAAAGTTTTCGTAAAAAAATCAACTAAAATGAACCCTCTGCGCGACACAAAGTGGGTTCATGTTAGTTCAAATTTGTGTAGTTTTAATGAGAGACACTCCAGACTTTTCCCTGCCTCTCCTAAGCTTAACCCGCGATTGATATAAGTTAATTTTGACCTTAAAAGAGTTCCTTAATGCATTCCTAAGTTTCTTTACACATTCTAACTAAAGAATTAGGGCTAAGAAGAGGAAATAAAAGCTAGGATTTGAGTGGTTGAAGCAAATTCTTGCGAATTTGATTTTCATTCTTCATCCCAAGTATGTAAGACAAACTAAAGTATGAATTATACCCTTTCATGTGCCCCAACGATGTGATAGGTTGATTTGTGATAGGATTGGACCTTTTATGAGTTGTTTTCTTGAGAATTTCTTAGACCTTAACATATTTATACATGATATTGTATTAATAATAGTTTTCATAACTTGCATTCTTGAACAAATGAATTACATCTTTTATTTCATAAAATCCTATTTATATTTTGATCATAATTGCATGTCTATATACCTTGAATGAAATTGAAAGCATGAATTGTGAAGACCTCGAATGTGATTATGGTTGAGCATGAGTGTAGCTTGAATGAAACTAAAAGTTCTTTCGTATTTTTAAAACTTGAACCCAAATGATTGAACCTAACTGAATGTGGTCATTAATGTAAGTCTAAACTATTCTTGAAGGATGTGATTGAAAATTGATTGGATAATTGATAGATCGAAAGACTTGATTGTGACAAAATTGACGAAGTGATAAGAGTCCTTATAAGAATTGTTTGGATTGGATAGATTGGATAGAGTTTTATGAGCATTGAGTCTTAGGAGAAGTATCGAGTACCACATTGAGTAAGAGTAAATAACAATTCAATAACTACGTAGCCAAACGTAGATGAGGATTGAAATTAAGTCAGATGTTTTCTGATGGTCCCCTAAAAAATAATGGACTGGATTGATTGATTGTGGATCCTTGATTGGATGATTCGTCTCTTACCCTGGACGATTGTGGCAATATCAAAATGCCACCAAATCAAGAGTTAGATTTACACTTTAGTTGCTACTACAAAATAGGTTATTGACCACAAATAGATTTTTAAAATGAGAGAAACATACATGTCTCTCGTATATGTTGTCTATGCAACTTACATAATGAAAATCGAGATCGTATTTTTTCCTCATGTATCTTTGTTAACAATCTTTGGAACAAAATATTGTGCTGGATTCAAGCTAAACTAATGCAAACATTACAATATGATCAACATTTTGAAGAAGTGCTAATTCGTGCAAAAAGAAGACACAAACAATTCAAGTATTCAAAATAATCTATAGTGAGTTTGTATGTAGTCTCTCGATAAAAAGAAACACGAGATAGTTTTAAAAAAACACAGAATAACTGAAATTCTTGATAAGGAAATAACTTATGTCTATAGTGTTGGAGCCCCATATAGGATAAGATCGTTCATGTCTACTTTTTGATTTAACTAGACTAAGTAGGAAACTTTGTCAAACACAAGTTGTGTTAGGTTGTTAGTAGGGATGAAAATTGGGTGAGTTGGGTCAAATTTGAACGAGTTATAATGGTCAAGACAACAAATACGTCAAGACTCAATCCAACTCAAATTTATTTGTGTTAAAATGGGTTGGGTCAAAACAAATTGAGTAATGAATTATAAAACGGGTCAAGACCCAACTCGACCTAACTTTTACTAAGTTTTAGTTATTTTATTTCTTCTTTTTCAATATTTTAGTACTTAATTATATTATATATATTTTTTGGCTAATATAAAATACATCAAATTTTAAAAAAAGTATTTTAGAAATATTTTGACAAGATCTCCCTCGAGTCAATTCGATTGCATATCAACTTAATTTTAAATGGGTTGAGTTGAGATGACTTGAGCTAATAAACAAGAAACTTCAACGAGTTGAACAGATCGAACGGGTTAGGTTTAATTTTGCCGCCCTAGTTGTTAGCCAGCTATGATACTTTAAATGATTCACTGATGATTAATAAAACTAAGCATATAACGTGAGATGAATGAAATAATATTAAAAAATTTATGAATTTATGCAATTTCTCATAAAACATGGAGTATTTCTTATTTAGGAAACAATTATGAGCATTACTCTATGTTTTTTTTTTAATCAATGAAGGCAGAAAATATGTTTAATCATAAGCTTTTAAAAATTTATTTTCATTTTTTTCAAGAATTTGAAGAAATTTTAAAAAATAAAAAACTTTTATTTTTAAAATATTCATAAAAAATAAAAAACAACTCTAATTCATTTCATGACCAAATATAATTTTAATTTTCACATATTTATTTTTTTAAAATTAAAAATATTTTATTTTTGTGTTTTTACGAAAAAACTTGGCCAAACGCGTAACGCGAAAAACCAGCAAGATATTTATATAGCACGGAATGGCGTGGATAAGAAACGCAGCCCTTACTGTTTCGGGTCAAAAAACCCTAGCAGCTATTAGTCAGTAGTTTCTACCGTCTTGTTCTTGCATATTCCTCAGCATCAGCAACTTAATTCTCAGGTATTCTCCACAAATTACATCTTTGATGATTTCATCTTTCTATAGATTTTCTTAGCTTGTTAAATTCAATGTTGAAATTAATTGGATATCGGAGAAGTTATGTATCTGTGATTAGAATCCTATTCCATGGAGTTTAGCATGGACGTTATCTCCAGATCTAGGTTTTTTTTCTCAGATCCGTCGTCTTTGTTTTGTTTCTGACGCCATTTTTGCCCTTTGGAAAATTCTTCTTCTTCTCGGTGAACTTGGTTTTGTGTATCAACTTTTTTATTTTTGTTTTTGTTTTTATCACAATTATTGTACTTGAAGTATAAAAGAACAAGGAAAACGGGATTTTATTGAATTGACAGTTCCTTGATCTGGAGTTCGTGAATTGGTCACTTGTGTATAAGCTCAGACAATATGTAATACCGGCTTGTATCTTGCGTTTCTGCTATGTACAAGGATCTTATAATGTTTAGTCTGATAAGGAACTGCATACACATCCAATTTTCATGTTTCGTTGCTGTTAGGATCTTTTTTCCCCCACCTAGAAGAGTTCTAGAAATTTGGAGATCCTGCTGGTGTAGGATGTGTATGCCGAACTGATATCTAAAACCAAGTACCCAGCTATATGATGAGTATTTGGGGAAATATGACATGAAATTGGTTGAAAGTTCATTAAATGTATCTCTTTTCTAATAAGGGTGAGTGTATCTCCAAGTTTTCAACTTTGGCACTTCCAACCTATTCTAGTTTCTTGTGTGGACTGGAACAAGGTTATGGGAGATGCGTACTTGGGCTGATGGGAAACTATTTTCTATCTGACATATTGGAAATATTAGTAGGTGGATTTAGTCTTCATGGATTTATGACTTCTGTTTGCAATTTTTCGATGTTAAACAGTATTTAGTCCATTTTTTTGCAATGGCTGGTCGACGGGATAGCTATGGGAAGCGGTCTCATTCTCAGTCAGATTACAGTGAAAACGGGGGAAATAAAAGGAGAAATACTAGAAATGATAAGGATCCTTTCTCTATTGGTCCTGATGATACAGTATATCGATACTTGTGTCCAGTGAAGAAGATTGGCAGCATCATAGGTAAAGGTGGGGAGATTGTTAAACAATTAAGGGTGGATACTAAATCAAAAATTAGAATTGGAGAGACAGTACCTGACTGTGACGAACGTGTTGTCACCATCTACAGCTCAAGTGAAGAAACAAATAAGTTCGATGATACTGAAAATCGTGTTTGTCCAGCGCAGGATGCCCTTTTCCGAGTATATGATAAAATTATTAGTGATGACACTATTGATGAGAACTCTGAGGAAGCATCACAGGTTACTGTCAAGCTCCTAGTACCTTCAGATCAGATTGGATGTATTATTGGAAAAGGGGGACAGATAGTTCAGGACATTCGAAGTGAAACTGGTGCTCAGATCCGTATTTTGAAAGATAAGCATTTGCCTGCATGTGCATTGAGCTCAGACGAACTTGTGCAGGTAATGCAGGATGACCTTCCTATATATTCACTTGTGTTACTTCTGCAACATCAAAATTGTTCAATAATTTTTGTTGGTTAGTAAGTTTGATTAAGTGCCTGTTCGTCATGCTTGCACTTGCGGGCTATCACTTTTCAGCCTAATTACTTTGGATATCCTTTTTTTTACAACTTGGTTGACTGTTTTGATATAGAATTTAAACGGATTAATCATGCTGCACTTCTGTTTCACACCACCTCTTGAAATTTATTATTGATGGCCACATTGCGTACATAAGCACACATGAATGGCTCTGTTTCTTTAGTTATAGATGTATGGTCAATTTTCTTGATAGTCGTTGGTCTATTAAGAGGGGACTCAATTTTTGTATCTCATTTCTCTTATTAATAGTTGTAATATTGCTCTTGTAGTTTCTTGGTCTTCAATTTCTCTTACTAATTGTTGTTTCTTGTACCACGATTATCATATTGTTTTGTTGTAGTTTTTGTTCTCTAGCTATCAGTTGTTTTTATTATTATCTGTTTCTTGTAATTCTATTACCCCTTTTTGGGGCTACTATTGACTTTTTCCCCTTAAGCTGAGGGTCTATCGGAAACCACCTCTTTACCTCTGAGGTAGAGGTAAGGTGTACACTCTACCCTCCCTAGACCCTACTTTATGGGACTAAATTGCACAGGGTGTGTTGTTGCTTAGTAATGTGGATTACAAACCAGACCCTACTTTATGGGACTGAATTGCACAGGGTATGTTGTTGCTTAGTAATCTGGAATCACAAATAAACTTGGCTGAATTAACGCCACTGCTCATCTGATTGCTGGGTACTTTGTTTTAGATATCTGGTGAAGATGCTGTAGTGAGGAAGGCTCTCTATGAAATTGCAACTCGTCTTCACAAAAACCCATCCCGTACCCAACACATTCTAGCCTCTGATGCACCAACTATCTACTCTTCGCGCACTTCACTTATAGGTTCTGCTGGTGGTGCTCCAATAGTGGGAATAGCTCCGCTAGTGGGGTCGTATGGGGGTTACAAAGGGGAGAGTGGTGACTGGTCAAGGTCGTTCTACTCAGCTCCAAGGGATGAATCATCTTCAAAGGAATTTTCTCTTCGTTTAGTGTGTCCTACTGCAAATATCGGAGGTGTTATTGGCAAAGGTGGTGTCATAATAAACCAAATTAGACAAGAGTCTGGTGCAGTGATCAAGGTTAATAGTTCTAATGCTGAAGGTGACAATTGCGTGATTGATATTTCTGCAAAAGAGGTAAGTATTTTCTACTTAAATGGATGTTTATCAGAATATGCGACTTGAGGCTTTTTGTTCTCAGTAAAGATGTGGTTTTATGCTTTGTCTAGTTTTTTGAGGACACATATTCTCCCACAATTGAAGCAGCACTGCGCTTGCAACCAAGGTGCCGTGAGGAAGTGGAACGGGATTCAGGTCTTATATCAGTCACCACAAGGTTGCTGGTTCCAGCATCTCGAATTGGCTGTCTTATTGGGAAAGGAGGATCCATCATTAATGAGATGAGGAAAATCACAAAAGCTAATATTCGCATTCTCTCGAAGGAAGACCTTCCAAAGATTGCATCTGAAGATGATGAGATGGTACAGGTAATTATTCATTGTTAATACTGATTGGGTACTTTGTATATGTCAAGGATATCCCCCCTGATCAACAGGGGATAAAGGTCAGTGATTTCTCAATCACCCCCAACCCCCACCCCGACCCCGCCTAAGAAATCTGGCTACTGGAGTACGAACATACAATATGAATGAGGGTTTCTGATGTGGATGTCGACGTATTTGAAAGCCATAAGTTGCTTTTGCTTCTTGATTAGTTTTTAGGGAAGGAGTGTGCATGAATGGAACTATTGTTTCATAGGGGTTGTCCTTTTCCCTTTTGCTGTGATGTACCCAGTGTTCCCCAAAATTAATCTTCCTAAGAGGGAAAAAAGAATGCTGATGCAAACATACTTTATGCACTAGTTCCTTTTCTTTCTTGTTATTCCTGTTTACTTCTACTATCATACCTGGTCTCCTTGTTTTTCTAAAATTTATTTAGGAACCATTTTCATGCTCTTGTATCTATCATTATACTTGTTATTTTGCTTTGAAGAAGTTACTCGAAAGACCATTTTTCTTGACTGGAGCCAATTATATACTTCCTACATTCATCAGATATCCGGAGATCCTGATGCTTCAAAGGATGCACTCATGCAAGTAACATCACGTTTAAGGGCTAATCTTTTTGAAAAAGAGGGACCTGTGTCTGCCTTTGTGCCAGTTCTCCCCTACCTCCCCATGTCAACAGATTCAGATACCTTGAAATATGAACATAGAGATACTAGGAGACATGCACGTGAACATTCCTACTCAGCTGGTTATGGTGGTACAAGTGATCTTCCACATGCTGATGGTTTTGGAAGTTATGGTACTCTCCAGGTAAAACTTTGTTTCATTGGTTAGAGCAAAGGAGTTTTTGGATGATGCAGTGCTCTCCAGAAGTTCTGGGATTTGTTTGTGTCTGTTGCTTTCGACTACTATTGTAGAATGTCTTTGCTGCTTTCGTTATTAATTTTCTAATTCCTTTTGCAGAGTAGTACTAGTGTAGGTTATGGGGCGTACGAAGGATATTCTCCTGCTTATCCAAAAGAAGGATATTCCCATGGGCGTTCCAGTGGATCTGGGTGAGTCTCTTGCCTTCTCTTCACCAGTCTTGGGTAGCTTTGGTGTCCTATGTAGTAGTGATACTGTGATCATGCTGCCCATGATTTTCTTTAAAGAAAAACAAGAATGAACTTGTAGTTTTATATTAGGTTCTTGCCTGTTTATGTCTGACCTAACAACATTCTGGTTTGATGAACTTGTATGTGGCGATGTTGTTCTGCCCATTTGTTGCACAGAGAACTTATTGAGCTCCTCTACTTTCAACTGCTCTAAAGAAGTCAAAATTTTCTCCAATTCTTTTTATTCATTGTTAAGTTTATGTTAACAGGTCATCAAGGCAAAACTCTGCTCCTCGGAGAAAAAGTTATGGTTACTAGAGCTTGTAACAGGACCACAGGTAGCTCTTGAATTATGGTTCTATTGCATTGCATCTTATATTTACTTTGCTGGTTTTATATACCTAGCCCCGCTCATACAGAACTTCTAAACATTTTGGTATGATGACCTAACCTGTCTTCGGATTATGAAACTAATGGTATTCTTTTCCCTTTGTTTCCTTTCCCTCGCTATAAACAGCCGAGATATCTGAAGCCTGAAGCCTGCCTACACAACCTTTGATGAAGCCTCATTGCCTAAACCAGATGACCAGATGAATGCAGACATCAAAAATCATTGCCAACCTTGATGTTTTCCTTAGCAGGACCATATCCGAAGATCTTACCTACTATCGAAATTTGCCATGCCCTGACACCATATACTTCCAAGTTCAAACTATTGTGCTTCCAAGAACCTGTGTAGCCAGCGGCCTCATCCTTTCTTCCCTTTAATAGTTGTACTATAGACGAATTCAACTCTTAAATCTTGGCCTTGTGTCCTGATGTCTTGTTTTCGGTTTATCGTTATTTGTATGAATCTACTGTTAGTTGGACTTGTCTATTAGATGCTCTAGATGGTGCAGATTTCCAAGTGGGTTTCTGGTTTTGATTATGATGCAATGTTTGGATACCTTTCAAAATAATCTTCAGAAGTATTGCTATGTTACTTACTAGAAAGCCTACATGTTTCTTCGTTATGTGATAATATTCAATCATGATTTGTGGATATCCTTGCCATTTTATTGGCAAAAGTTCTTGCTGAAAGTAGATCACTCTTCTGAAGAGGATGTAGTGGCTATGAAATGTGCATTCAGCTTAAGCTACATGGGTGCCTACAGTTCTCTGTAGACGCCGGATCTTCAATGCAGTGATCTGTGTGATTTAGTAGTGCAAGATGTTGAGTGCCAAAATGCAGTGATATAATTTCTGCTTTCTTTCACTGTGGAATCTGATAGCTTTTGGGAGTACTGGGTGGAATTAAATTGAAGCAGGTATAATCTCATGGTAAGTCTTGTATTATTATTATAATAACATGGTTACTTTTGTTATAAGATTCATCCATCAAACCAAAAAACCATCTATGATATGATTTGCAAGCTCTGATATTTGTTTCAATGATCAGCATGTTTAGTGGAATTTTGCACCTACATGCAGAGATAGGTTGTCCTATTTTTGCTGCGTTTGTTTGGTCAGAATGTTGTTTCAAAATCTGCTCCAATGTGAAGTAAAGTGATCTCTTCTTTGTCCAACATGTTTACTTGTTTGCTGATGCCTTTTGTTATTGCTCCATTATTTGTGCTTGCTTATTGAGAGAGTGGTGGGGGGAGGCTGTGTCTTGAAGATGAGTGTTTTAGTGATATGAGAAGGATATTTATTTACAAAGATGAATCAAATCATGGTGTATGAGAAGTTGATCGCTTAGCAAGGATTGCACCCAGTTGAGGCTTAGTAGATGTTGATTTCCTACAACTAATCATATGCCAAGTTAGAAGTTGAATACAGAAGAATAATTTATCGTGTCGCTTACCCCCGGCGGACACAGTTTTTTCAAATCCCTCTTGGTTGAGGTTCTTGTAGGTAGACTTGATTATTTACTGGAGTTGCAGCAGGTGCAGTATAGTGCCTCCTTGTTGTTTTGCAGGGCGATAGATCTTTGGTCTTGTGTAATTTTTTAAAATCTTTTTATGTAATAATTAAGTATTTGTAAATGCAACCTTTATGACGAGAATTTATAGGGCATGATCGTGTATTAGAAGTCAAACATCCCTGGTTAAAGCAAGATGGTACTTGGTTCTTGAAAATAGATGTCAATTACGTCATTGTTTATGAATAGTTTGGTGATGGGTTATGGACGGGATCATTCAGCAACTAAAAAATTTGTCTTTTTATCTTTTTAAACTTGGCTTCCAATAATGGAGAAAATGTGGAAGTCTTTTTTATACCAAAATGGAGGCGTAAAATGCTGAAACAAAGATGGTTCGGTAATGTGCAAATTTATGGGACAAGAACAATTTTGAAACCAAATTAGCTTTTTACAAATAAGAAAGGAACAAGTTTATTTCAGTATCCATAAACGATGACTCTTGCGCAATCTACGTCTTTGGACTCCACGTTCTTTTGATTTTGTCAATTGGATTTTAGATTAAAAAAAAAAAGAGACTCCAATATAGTTGTGCAATAGAATGTATTAGAAATGAAAAAGGATGTTATTTCTCATCTTCTAGTCCTTAGGCAAGATATATTAGAATATTCTTGTTATTATTATTCGTCAAAAGGTGAATCTTGCTCTAATAGCTTTGAATAAATTAAATACGAAGGCTTCTTATTTCACAATAACAAAAACACTTTTTATTTTGTTCGGAGAAAAAGGTGGGGTCAAGACGTGCTAAGTCTATAAAATTTGTTAGTTTAGCAGTTTCAAAATCAAATTTAGGCTGTCAAACACATGACTTTAGATAACTTTTGGGATAATTCACTATGTATTTATATTTCTCGAAAAAAAATTAATTATGAGGGACAAAAATTAAAGACGAAGGAGCACAAGTGAAAATAGGCACATGGTGGAACTTTTACAAAAGTAATGGATGCCGAAGTTGTTGAACTTATTCCTCAAGCCACAAATTATGCCTAGTAAACTTATGCACCAACCAAAGTTTTCTAAAAGATTTGCATTGCGAATTAGATAATCTTCAACTTATGTCTCATTTTTAGAGAATGTTTGGCTTGTGAAATAAGTTCATCGTTAAGAATACTTTAGCCCATAATTTTCATTTAATATGCGGTAGAGGTTTAAAAAAATTAAAAATGACTTTGAACAAACACGAAAGACCAGGAACAATCCACGCAAAGGAACTGGGCTATATTATCTTTCACAGCCCATAATCATTTGAAGAAGCCCAAAGACAACAGCCTAGAATCAAGAACAGAACTAGGATAGTCGTCCCTGTAACTCCACACATCTCGGCGGTCGAATGCTTCAAGCTCTCCTTGAATTCCGAAAACACAAATCTCACATCAAACAGGTTGGTTCACTTCTGTTTCACCTTTCTTCTTTGCCCAGACAACTTCAACAGTTTCATTCACTTTCTTCATCTTCAGCTGTATTATCTGGGGTTGAAAAATCTGTTAAATCAGGGAGTTTAATCTATTCGGGTAGCAAAGGTGAAATTTTGCACAACCCCATCATCAAAGATTGCCTTCTTAGGCTGTCTGAGATCTCTCCTGCAACTGTTCGTAGATTTTGGAGAGTTTCTGTGTTGAATCCTAATGATGTTCTTGAAATTTTGTTAGGCTTTCAGAATGATAGTGGAATTATTGAGGTTGAGGTTAAAAAAATTGAATCTTTATGGGAAATTTATATGTGCTCTAGTAAGCAGAGTAAGAATTTTAGGCATCTTCCCAAGGCCTCCGGGATCATGGCCTCAATGCTTGTCCATGCCGGGTTGTTCAAGGAAATTGAATGCTTGGTTTCATTATTGGATAGCCAAGGAACTTTCTTGGATAATCATGAGGTTTACAGTAATCTAATTGAAGTGCTTGTGGGTGATTATCGATTTGAGAAAGCTATTGCATGTTATGACCGAATGAGGATGCGAGGTGTATCCCCATCAATTTCATGTTACAGAGTTATCCTTGAGTTTTATATTCAAATACACGAAACACAATTGGCATTTCAAATTTTTGCTGATGCTATAGATATTGGCTTGGGAAGGAATGTATCTGAAGGGGGCATATATGAGGGTGTTATCAGACTGTTATGTGCTGATGCGAAAGTTCAGGATGCCAGGAATCTGGTTAAGAAGATCCTGGCTTTTGGAATCGAACCTAATTATTTAATCCTTGATTCTATTGCTTCTGGTTATTGTAATAAACAAGATTATGATGATCTGCTGAGTTTCTTTGTCGAGATTAGTTGTATGCCTGATGTAACCATAGTCAATAAGCTCATCCAATCTGTCTGTGGACGGTTTGGTGTCACAAGTGGGAACTCATACATGCTGAAGTTAGATCAACTGGGTTTCTGTATGAATGAAATAACATTTGGGATTTTGATTGGATGGGCTTGTCGTGAAGGAAAACTGAAGGATGCCTTCTTTTATCTCTCAGAGATCCTGTCAAGAAATCTAAAGCCCAATATATATTCCTATGATGCTATTCTTAGTGGGCTTTTCAAGGAGGGTATGTGGAAGCACTGCCAAGACATTCTTCAAGAAATGGAAGATCAGGAAGTAGAACCCCAATTATCAACTTTCAGGGTTCTTTTGGCTGGATTTTGTAAAGCTAGGCGATTTGATGAAGTGAACCCAGTGGTATCTAAGATGGTAGATCGCGGCTTGATCCAACTATCACGTACTGAAGATCCACTTTCCATAGCTTTTGGATTCTTAGGTCTCGATTCTTCTGCTGTGAAAATTAGAAGAGACAATGATATAAGATTTCATAAAGCAGAATTTTTTGATAATCTTGGGAATGGGCTTTATCTGGATACAGATGTGGATGAGTATGAGAGAGCTATTGATGAGGTCCTTAACGATGTCATGCTTCCTGATTTTAACACTTTCATACGGAAGGATTACATGAAACAAGACATGAAAAATGCCGTGTTGATGGTGGATCAAATCTCTTGTTGGGGGCAAGAAATATCTCTGGGTGCTCTGGATGCCTTAGTGAAAGGGCTATGTGCATCCAGCACTTGCATTAAGACCATTTTTGGTCTGTTGGAGAAAGTTCCAAATTTGACATATCAGCTTGATCAAGAAACTCTGAATAAGCTTGTTCAGAAATACAGCAAAAAGGGATCTGTGCACAGGGCAAGAGCAATCTTGCATGGCATGCTAAGTAGACATCTAAGACTTGATAGTGAAACTTATACTGCTCTAATGATGGGCTTATGCAATAAAAGGGATTTGAGAGGTTTGACTTCTTACTGGAAGTTTGCACGAACTAATAACTGGTTACCTGATTTGACGGATGGAAAAACACTCTTCAGTCTCCTATGCAGGCGAAGACGGCTTAATGAAGCACTGGAGCTTTTTAAAGCCTTACTGGTGCTCTACCCTGATGAAGTATGTGATGCTTTTCATGTGTTCCTTGAAGAGCTCAGTGCTAAAGGGTTCACTATCCCTGCCAAGGTTCTGGCAAAGGAAATCTTATGCCGGGGTTGTATTTCTAGTCACTCGGCTCATAGCCATCTTATTCGGGCGTTTTGCAATTGGAGAAGTTTTGGAGAAGCTGCTGTCGTCTGTGATAGCATGCTTGCTAACGACTGGATCCCACCCTTGGATGCATCTCTTCAATTAATTCCTCAGCTGTGTAGGTCTGGTAATTTTGACAAAGCTGTTGCACTGAAAGATATTTGTTTAAGAGATGAGCCTCCAGCTGTGCTTCCCTTACACTGTGCTTTAATTCATGGGTATTTCACGTCAGGCCGGGTCAGAGAAGCAACCAGTCTCTTCAAAGAGACATTGGCAAAGGAGCTATTTCTAAGTGTAGAAATTTGTGATGTTCTGTTTCAAGGCTTCTGTCAAGCTAACAAGAGGAAGATAGTCGAGGAGTTGCTTGGTGTCGTCATAAGTAAGAACTTAGGTATCAGCATTGCAAGTTACCGCAATATAGTGCGGCTGATGTGTACAGGAGGCAAGGTATCTACAGCATTATTGCTGAAAGAACGTATGCTTAAACAAAGCAACCCTCCTACAGCCGTGATTTATAACATTTTGATTTATTCCCTTTTTACAACTAATAAAACATCAGTTGTTAATACTCTTGTACATGAGATCCTAGGTAAAGGACTGCAATTAGATGAGGTGACTCACAATTATGTCGTTCAGGGGTTCTGTTGGTGTAAAGATTTGTCATCTGCCATGCGATATCTAAATTCCATGATGGAGAAAGATCTGAGGCCAAGCAATCGTAGTTTGAGAGAGGTAATCAAATGCCTTTGTTGTTGTGGAAAGCTTGACGAAGCTTTAACCTTGAGCAAAGAAATGGAGTTCAGAGGTTGGAATCATGGTTCAGTCATTCAAAATAATGTAGTTGAGACCCTTCTTTCGCATGGTAAGCTAGGTGAAGCCATAAACTTTTTGGACCGGATGGAAATAAAATGCCTCATTCCTGAAAATATTGATTATAATCATCTTATCAATCGACTTTGTCAGCACGGAAGGGTAGATAAATCAGTAGATCTTATGGACATTATGTTGAGAAAAGGGAACGTGCCAGAGTCTGACAGTTTTGATTACGTGATTCAAAGTTTCTGTGCTAGGCGTAAACTGGATGTAGCCCTGAATTTCCATGCAGAGATGTTATGTAGAAATCAAAGGCCAAGCATAAACACTTGGAGCATTCTGATCAAGAGCTTAAGTGAAGGAGGACAACTTGCAGAGGCAGAGAAACAACTTGATTTAATGGTTCAGCTCGGAGAAATCCCGAGGAGGGAAACATATTCCTTGCTGATCAACATTTATCGCTCTCAGAACAATCTTAACAAGGCATCTGAGCTCCTACGTTCCATGCAACGTTGTGGATATGAACCGGACTTTGAAACACACTGGTCTCTGATAAGCAATTTGAGGGATTCAAGTGATAATATGACTGATGGGAAGCAGAATGGGGGATTTTTGTCCAGATTTCTTTCTGAAATAGGATTTGTTAGAAAGAATAAAGGGGGATGACATATATTGTATCATATTTTGTTGATGAATAGAATAAGCTGCTTGTTTGTTATTCTCTTTTTATCTTATATGTATCTTTGGTTTTAGTGCAGAAGGGTGTACTTACCTCTGTCATCCTTTTATAGCTATATCTGAATGCTGGTATCGTTTGACTTGATATGATGTTTAAGGAGAAAAAGATAACTTGTGATCTAAAATCTTAGATATTTGTGTAGTTGAAAATCATTTTATTAAGGATCATAGTATTCTCAAAAACTTCATAATTTATCTGTGCATGCCTTTAAATGTTGGTCACCAAGGGAATTTACTGCTTATTGGAATTAATTATATTGACCCTGAGGTATCTATCGATATAATAAAAAATGGAAACAACAAATATAATTCTCATATATTGTTTCAAATCGTAGGTCCTCTATGCATACACTCAATGTCTACATTAAATCAATAAATGTGTTTATCATATATATATTTATCCTTTAACCAATGATTAAATGAAACTAAAGATGCATCAAACTATCCATAAAAAAGGAAAAAAATTTGCATGCTTATTATTTTCATGACTTTTCTCTTTTACACCTCATACTTATTTTCACTTTTAATTTGTGTTTCCGCTTGACTATTTCTTAAATTGTGAATATTATTAAATATGAACAAATTAAATATTTTATCTATTTTTGTTTAATTCATTTTTTAGCACATATTCACTCCAATTTGTCCGTTCGCCACTCTTTAGAACTATCAATCAGCAGGTAAAGGTGAAAAAAATCAAATCAAAAATCGCATTAAACAATAAATTGAGTCAAATCGAGTAAAACAACCGGTCTAATGTTTTGCTTTAACTTGGTTTGTATTGAAAAAAATTTACTTATACTTGGGTTGTTTGGTTTTAACATTAAAAAATCAACTCAAGATCAAATTAATCGACATTATATATATAATTTTAAAAATTTATTTTATATATAAAGTATTTAATTACTTTGATATAATTTATAAATATTTTTTATACTTTTTCATTGTTTTTATCTTTAAAAATACTATTTCAAGTACGACTCAGAATTTTAAATGGTCCAATAAAAGTTATAGTCCATAGATATTATTAACTCTAATAAAGCTCAGATCAAATCTATACTAATGCTAACAGAAAAATCAATCAACATAAGAATGACAATAATATTGAATATTATTTGTTCTTTAATTTTATATTAGTTTAACAATTAAACGTCATAACCTAATTTTAATTTTTGTTTAGAGTTTAGTCACGTAATTGATACTTATTAGACTTATTTTAGCATGATTTAATGATTATTTTTATTATGACTTATTTATTTGCAATACTTATTTATGTGATTTCATTATTTTTTCTATTAAATATTTTAGTAGCATCACTCAATCATATTTTGTGTTACTTTCTTAAGAAGCACCCTCAATAGTTGTATTTTGGTAGGATTAGAGAAATATTTGAAGTACAAGTTAATTATATGTTTGTATGGATACTTTACCCAAAAAAATAGAGAAATCCAAAAAAATCTAAAGTTAAGCTTTATTAGTTTGATTTGGTTTATAGACTTAAAATCCTGATACAAATAATTTAATTTGATATTGAAAAAATAATTCAAACTAACTTGATCCATGTAGACTCTGAATAAGCAGGGGCGGAGCCACCTTAAGCAAAGGATGGTCTGGTGCAGAGAAAAACAACGTGATCTCATAATGCAACATGTATATAATTTCTTGTAGAGAAAAATGAACAACAACAACATACTCAATGAAATCCACGTTAAACATGACAACACTTAAAAATCAATTAATGAGATCGACGAGAAAGGGCGATAGCAGAGAGGAAAATCAAGAGCATGAAGAGTACAACTCCTGCAAATGATCCAACCAAAGCCCCTGATGTTCTATGGCAGAAGGAATCATACTGTTGACAGATTGGGAACCAATTTGTCTTTGTATTTCCCTTGTGTGCTAAGTATACTATTGCTGATGATGCCGATGCTCCTGCTGTCAATACTCCCAGCATTGCCTTCATTCATTTAAAACGCCTTAATTATCATTTAATAAACATGATTACATAATTTGTACACTAATTATATGATAAGCATTAATTGATAGCTCCTCAAATTAGTTGACTATGTTTTTTCTTTGAGTTAAATTATGTGAATTTTTATTGATATCGTAAAAAATGTATGTGGACTAGTTTTTTTTAAAATCAAATTTGACATATGAGAAAAGTTACAACTTGTACTAGCTAGTTTTCTTATACATTACAAAAAAGTACTACTATTTTTTCAGTGAAAAATAATTAGTGGTTAATTATATAGATATTTTGATTGAATCGGTGAGAAAACAAAATGTAGTAGTATTAATTTTTTCATATGGAAAAATTAGGGAGTTTTTTTCTACCATTTCAATGAGAATTTATTTTTTATCATGTATTTTTTTATGCAGTGAATTGGTTCGACCAGAAATGAGTAGAAAAAATATGTTTATATGCACAAATTTCCCACTACTTCGCGGTGGAAAAATCTTTATGTTTAATAGTGGTAGTTTTTAAATACATAATGAATTTAACTATCATTTACTGATTTAATATAATCCAATTTAACTAATTTAGAAATTAATGAGATCGAATCTGGGGCTGTGAAATATGACAACTAATTTAAAACAACACGAGTAATTAGCTTGGTAACATTTGGTTAAACATATTGGTAGTGCAAACAAATAATTCTAATTTAAATATTCATTTGCTCTTAGCATATCGGCAAATAAAAAATAAAAAAAGAGTTTAAGCGACTATGCACTGATGGTGATGAGATATCATCTAGGTCATTAATTTAAAAGTAATTATATGTTAATGTTTATGAATTTCGTTAATTAAAACTTATTGATAGTGTAAAAAATATTTATACCGCGTCGAAGAATATTAAAGCAATCCTGCTTGCTTGTGCGTGGCTCCTCATGATGTGGTATATGGACAGCCCCAAAGAAAGTACTAGATATGCACTTACTATGGCATTTGCCACAACAAAGAACCTGTGAAAAATAACATGTGGACTAGTTAGTTACTAACGTCCACGCATTTTTAATTAAGATACTAAACGTGTATAAGTTAGTTTGATCAGCTTATAAATTTAATCAAACATGAGGTGCTTACGTGAAGGTGGGAAGATCGTTATACTTTGCCTTGAAACGAACAAATTGAGTGGCAAAAGGAAGTGTTTCATTAGTAGTTCCCATGGCAATGGCACTTCCTAATGTGGCAATTATGGCAATTATCCTTATAAACAAGTCAAGTATAGACATTCCTCTATTCACCCCACTTTTTGGAACTGAACTTGTAACATTTGAACCAAGTTCAAGACCACCTGCCTTCATTTTTTCCTTTTTCTTAAAGAATTGCTAAAAAATATTGCAAGAATAGGAAGATTTGGTACTTTGTTGATTGGTTGAGAATGGTGACATGCCAATTTATAGGCATTGAGAAAACACATTTTAATATTTTTGTGTCATTCTCTTGCCATTTTTCTAATGCTTGCTTGTACTTTTCTCAATTTTTTTTGGGTAAATTACGAGGTATTATATTAATCAACTTATCTCAAATTTATAACTCATTTCTATAATGTTTTGACCAAAAACATGCATGTCTCAACTTATCACTGTACAACATTAATTATCTGCATCAAGTACACTCAATTTGATTCTTTTGTCTTAGTTTAATTTAACATGAATTTAAGAATGTATTTTGAATTATTTTATGATCTTAAATTTAAAATATGTTATTTAAATCTTATGAATTTAAATATGTTATGTCATTTTTATAAGAAAGTGTTATATTAAGGATAAAATGTGAATATTGAAAACTTAAAGATGATATTTTTTGTGAAATAAATTAAGAAAAGAAAATTATAAAGTCATAGATTGAAATGGAGTGTTGAATTGTGTGACTTTATTTATTCGGTTATAATTTTAATATTTTCTTAAATATATGCCTAGCTAATTCTATTTCACGAGTTAAATATATAATTTTTTTTAACAGTAACAATGCAATTTAAAATGAGCACCTCCTTCTATTATGATATTATGTGAATTAAATTGAGTAACCACATTATCACTAGAAAAAAAATACAATTTTTATTTACTTAATTATGAGTAGTATTTTTAACACACAGTCCCATTTTCAATTTAGATGTGATTCGTATTCTCAATTTAGAAACTCGTATTATGTCGTATTAACTTCAAATATACATTGATTATGCTTTAATTAAATCGAATTTAGAAACTCAAATATTTTAACCCCTGAGCAGGGGTGGCTCGACAATGTTAGAAAAAAGGCAAGCGTCTTAGGCTCCTAAATTTGAGGGGCCTCAATTTTTATTTTAGTAATAATAAGTTATAGATTTTTTTTAGAAAATTACCAAGTAAGTACTATTAACAATAAAAATTATTTATTTCATATAAAAGAATAATAATAATTAGAATAAGTTTGGTACATGTGGAGTATGATTATATGATCAATTCAAAAGAATTACCGAATGAAATCAATTATAATTATTTTTAAACAATTCTGCATTTCAAAGAGATAGAAGAATAAAATTCGTAAGAAAATACATTAATTTATTTTTTAAAATTTAAGATCTCTATTCGATTTTTGCCTTAGGCCACTGATCTGCTTGAGTTGACCCTGCCCCTGAGTTAAGTAAATATCAATGTTTCTCAAAAATAGACTTATCATCATTTCATATCTCAAACTATTTAATTATCACAAAAAGTCGCAATGTAGTTATAAGTATTTACAAGTGACCGCGAATTCGCCTTAAGCATCAAATATTTATTTATAAATTTAAATTAATCAAATCTTAAAATAAATAGTAATGTCCACCTGTTTAACTGCCACAACCTACTCTTGTCCCTTTTTGATAATGTCCACCTGCTCTACGTCAATTAATGTATTCCAACTCCATTATTAGTTTTTTTTTCCCCAAAAAGGAATACTTTTATTGATATATTTGGAGAAAAAAAAACTTGCACCATTGCATGTGTGTGGGATAAGATTCACTTCTTATACTCATTTTTACAAGCCTTTTTATGAATTGAGTGTCATATCCTTGTGCATATGGTGGAGATGGGGTATAAGATAAAAATTATTGTTTAAATATATGTATAATAAATATTAAATTTCCTCCTTGACTTTTTTTATATTTAATAAAAATTTTGTCTCACGTTATGTAGATGGAATTACCCTTGTAAAGGTATCCTACTTTTTGGAAAAATAAAAAATAAAAAAATAAAGGCTGATTAGTTGGATATGAATATTCTTTCTTGCTAACCAATCCAATTTGTTCCAGCTATAATTTCTTGGGCTAAGATATACTATTATATGGGGATCTAGACATCTAGATCACATCAAAGCAATATAATTAACTATTTGGCTAAATACATTAGGCCGGTTCTTAAATTTATCTATAAATTTCATCTAGAGATACATTTAAATTGCACCCAGTTCATATTTAAACACGTGATAAAGTGTTTCTGTAAGATAAGTTCTATGTAAATGTTGATATAATTTTTTTGCGCATACCTCAAGCATTTATTATGCAAAATATATGTATTAAATATGACATTTTCTTTAATTATTCACATCAATCGCTCAATTGAAACATGCTAGAGGTTTTAAGGAATTATTGAGACTTCTTTACAGAATTATTGAGACTAATGCATATTATTAAGAGAGCTAATATGTTTTAATTGATTAACTTATCTACGTAATGGACGCTCTAGATTATAGAGTAAAAATTTCAAAATTTCCGATGATAGTATCTAATAAAAATACTTTATCATGTATTTAAATACTCAATCACAATAGATCATAGTTTGAGTACTCTCCCCGCCCCTTGTCATATCTCCAAGTTAGTTCCTTAAATATATAGGTCATACAAAGAGCTCCCTTTTTCACTTTGATTAATAGTAGGAGGAATTTATATGTACAAAAAGTTATTGCTTTAAGATTAGCGTAATTAAGTTGCATTTTCAATTCACCGTTGGTACTATATGGCATATATACATGCTAATCTCAGGCTATTTTAATTTTTAATATCTACAAATCACTTGCAACGTAACATCCATAAGCCTATAATCTCAACATATTCTTTATTTTTCCATATTTAATTTATTTCTAATATCACTAAATAAATGTCTTTCCTACTTTCTTGCCAAATTTGCAATTAATTATTTTCTTGTAAGTTTTACTCATATTCTTGATTGGTTATGTAAACATGAATGTGTGACTAATATTTATTTCAGACACAAAATTATGACGAAATTTGTTAATGAGGACCATATTCATACAATTTCTATCTTTGATAACCAACTTAACTATCTCTATTTAAACATCTTTTCTACTGATCCTTCATCAATTAAATGTGATCACTAACTGCAAATAACAACCTTGAGAGTTGACACTCTTGACAGCTGGCACTGCAACTAACTATCAACCAATGCTTAGACCCTTTGTGAGGATGTCGATAGGTTGCGTGGCAGTGCACAGATATTTAGGACAAATGAAATTAGATTTCACTTTCTCTCTTACAAAGTGACAATCTATCTCTGTGTGTTTGGTACGTCTGTGAAAAATAGGATTCTCAGCAATTTGAATAGTTGATTTATCATCAGTAAAAATCAAGATTGGGAAGAGTGTAATTCTTCAAGTAATCCTGCCAACCAGACTAACTATGCAACAAAAGCTGCCAAACTTGTGTATTCTGCCTCAGCACAACTTCTACTAACTATTTGTTGCTTTTTTGACTTCTAGAAAATTAAGGATTCTCCAAGTTTTATCATATAGCCAGTCACTAGCCTTCTTGTGTTGGGGCAGAATGCCAGTCTGAGTCATAATATCCAAGAGCTCTATAGGACCGGTCCCTCTTTTGAGTAACACCTCAAGTCCTAGAGACCTTTTTACGTACCTCACAATCCTTAGTGTTGCATCCCAATGTGAGACCTTAAGATGCTGCATAAACTAACTTAAAACTTGTACACTGAAGCAAATATCGATTTTAGTGATTGCCAAATAGTGCAATTTACCAATTAGCCTTCGATATATTGTAACATCTTCTAACTCTGCATCATTGGAATTACCACTATGTTAATCAAACTCCACACTGGTCAGCTTATGATTGAACTCTTAAGTAGTTCTTGCAACTTTGGCTCCATTCAATCCTACTTTCGAAATTAGTTGCAATGCATATTTTATTTGGTTAAGTAAAATTTCATCCTTTGACTTCAGCATTCTATTCCCAAAAAATATTTGAGACTGTCCATGTCCTTCATTTTGAAATTTTGATGTAAGGTGGTTTTGCCTCTTGAATCATCTGAGAGTTGTTTCCAATGATCAATAGATCATCTACATACACTAGGATTACCACCAAATTAGTGCCCTCTTATATGATGAATAAAGAATGATATAACCACTTTGAGAGCAATTTGTTAACAACAAGGCTTCAGTAAACTTGATATTCCATTGCTTAAATGCTTGTTTGAGACTATACAATGACTTTCTTAGCTTGCACACCTTAGTATCCCCTTGTCCTTGGAAACCAAGAGAAATCTCTATGTAAATGTTTTCATGCAAATCACTTTGTAAGAAGGCATTATTTACATCCATTTGAAAAAGATCACAACCATGTGAGGTTGCTAAGCTGAGAACAATCCTGCTTGTGATCATTTTGACAACTGGAAAAAGATTTCGTGGTAGTCCAAACCTTTCCTTTTGAGTATATCTTTTAGCAAGTAGTCTAGCTTTGTATCTATCCACCTCACCATTGGACTTGTGTTTGATCTTATATGCACACTTAGAACCAATTTCCTTCTCACTACGAGGCAAGTCTACAATGATCCAAGTATTGTTATCTACTAAGTCTTCAATTTCCCGTTGCACGGCGTTAATCCAGTTTTCTCTTGAGATGCTTCATGGAAAGAAAGAGGCTCCAATATTGCTGAAAATCATGTAAATAGGCTTGATAACTTGTGTTGACGTCATCATAACAAACATGGTTAGTAATACAATAGGGACTGCACTTCTTTGGCACAACGTAATCTTTAATCCACACAGGAGGTTTGGTACGTAGTTTTAGTAGTTTTTTTAGGTTCAACATTCTTCACTTGCAACTCATATCAACAACTACAATTTGCTCTATTATATCATTCACCAAGCCCTTAGCCAAGGCTCTTTTAAGATATTTCAATTATCCAAATTTGACTTTGTACTGGTTGCAATATCAGTAGACTGACTAGATAAAGGACATGAGGTAGTGCACTCTGCAGAGTCTATATCTTCTAAGGTAGATGGATTATGTTAATGACATATATTCTATAGCAGGTAAACACTGATTTTGTGTGCCTACATTGTAACATTCCCAAATTTATTCCATTTAGTTGCTGCTTATGCACAGAGAAAAATCTGAGAATATGTTATAGAACTGCAAACGGAGGGACTTACGAGGGGCACATGGAAGAACAATCTCATACTTTAGGTTTGCCTTACATACCTGGAATAAAAGTTCTTGAAGAAACTCTTGGCTTGGAGCCTTATATCTTCAACTTGATAAATCCTTCTATGAAGTTCTTGAAGTTTGACTAAGAATCTTGATTCAAAACTCTAGATTCTTGAAGAGAATCTTGAATTTGGAGCCTATAGATTTTGTGAATTTGAATAATTCAATTTTTTGAAGTTCTTGATCTTTCAAATTGAGGATCTTGGAAGTCACCATAAGTATAATGATGTTATTAGATGGAAAAATTACTTAAGCGGATCATTTTTAATAAATAATTATTGATTTTAGGGATACTTTTTATTTATTACCATTTATAGCAATATATAGCAATACTATGATAAATCTGCACTTTGTATTAAAAGTGAATTACAGATTCAATATAAATTTGCACTTGTATTAAAAGTGAATTATGAATTCAATATAAATGTATTAAAAGTGAATTATGCATTCAATAACTTGTATTAAATATGTTTTATAAATAGTTCTAGGTAATATGAATTAAATTTGTATTATAAATGTTTTAGAAGTGTTCAGTAAAAATAAATAGTTCTCTATGTAAGTTTTCCTTATTAGATTATAAGATGGACTTTGGGAAGTTATTTAAGGATAAAAGATAAAAAAATATCCTTTTGAAAAAGTCAAATAATCATCAAAATTGAAAAATAATCTTTTAATGAGTTTCGGTCAAAACATCGGTTCATCACTAAATAAATGTCTTTCCTACTTTCTTGCCAAATTTGAATTATGCAATTAATTATTTTCTTGTAAGTTTTACTCATATTCTTGATTGGTTATATAAACATGAATGTGTGACTAATATTTATTTCAGGCACAAAACTATGACGAAATTTGCTAATTCACATAATAAGACGGATTTCCAGCTCAAATTGTATAACAAGTATGAAGTTTTGTAATTTTCTATTGCAACAAACATGAAATTGAAAACTTCATTGATGAACCTTATATTTCCTCTTGATAGGTCCCTAAAAAAATAGAGAACTTGATTGATTGGATCCATTATGAGTTGATTTGTTCTTTACCCTGACAAGTACTAAACGGTTGTAGCAATATCAACGAGATTGTTGTACGATCACTGGTTCATAAGTGATTGTTGTTGGATAAGAGAAACTCCCGTATAAGTTCTATATTGGTAGTACTCTGATTGGACTGGATGGCAATGATAATTAAATATAGCATAGGGATGGCAATGGGGCGGTGCGGGGCAGGGCGGGTTGAAGTAACTATTTTTAAAACTAATGCGGGGCGGGGCAGGGTGGGGCGGGTTCAAAAAAACAAATAGGAATACGAAGAAAATTAAATATTTGTAATTAGTAAAAATCAAAGATATACATTTTTTATATTAAACATTGACTTTAATTTTATTTTTTTCTAAAATTTAAATTATACATGTTCGATAAATTATTAGTTGTTAAAATGTTAATTAGAAACTTTTAATTAATGATTAAGAAACAATTGTTGAAATGTCAACTAAAAATAGTTAATTAGTGAAAAATTAAAAAAAATTATGAATTCTAATTTTTCATATTAAATTCAATTAAAAAATAAAAGAACTTAAAAATTTAAGCGGGACGGAATGGGACGGGTTGAAAATGAAAATAGTCACTATGCGGGACGGAGCGGGGCGGTTTAAAAAATTGTGGATTGAGCTTAACCCGCTCCGCATCCTCCCCACACCCGCCCCATTGCCATCCCTAGCTAGTCAAACTTTTATTTGGGTAAGTATGACGTAATTTGATTGGCATAATACTCTCTTTTCCATTGATTTTTATTTGTTTAGTACTCTTTTTCTTTTTAAAATTTGATCTATTGTAACTTTTTCAAAAGTTAATTTGACTAATTTTTAAAAGTAAATAAGATTACATTATTCAATTATTTTTAAAAAAAAATTAGATATTCAAAAATTATACAGAAAATACTATAAATTATGATTTTTTCACATCAATATAATAAAAAAATATATCATAAAATATTAGTCAAAGCATATATATTATTTGATTCTCAAAGAAAAAAATCGTGACAATTAAAAAGAAACGGAGAGAGTATTTAACTTGGCAGAATCCTGAAGAAACTATAAATAGAATAATAATTTTACTATTTAATCTTTGAATAATAAATATAATATTTTAAAAAAATGACTATAATTAATAACAGTAATAAATTATATTTTTCAAACTGGCCAAGTAAAAGTAACCGATAGATCATAGTCAAACATATAGATCAGAGATTGTACTATATTTATTTATTTGGGTGTAATCTACTAATAATTTTCATCAGTTACAAGATTTTATTAATGTTAACTTGACTAAAACTCAATTGATAACTGAATTTTTTGGTTATAAATAGTGGTACTTTACTTTCATCTAGCATATCCCAAAATATAAATAAAATCCAAAAATTTCTAACTCAATAATGAATTTCACAAAGATGCTAGTAGCATTATTTTTCATTATGATTTTTGTAGCAAATGTTGATTGTACTGGTGAGGTGAAATTGTCTTGTGAAAAACAATGTCAACTTTTATGTCTTGTCAATCCTTTTTGCATGGAAGATTGTCTCAAGCATTGTCATAAACATCCCAATGTTGTTTCTACTAAGGATGCTCAACTCAATGTTGTTCCCAATGTATTGAAGAAAAACTAGGGAAAAAAAATGTCATTATGCTTTTAATGAAAGGGAAATGAAATAATATGTTTATGACAACTTCATCTTTTCGTTTAATTTACAAATTTTTTTGGGTCTATTTGTCACCTCTAATAATAAGGAGAAACTAGCTCACTTAGATATAAATATAATGATGTGAATTTTATTAATCAGAATTTTAAAAAGAATATCAAACACTGGACGAAGAAAATGTGCATTTTTATTGTTAATTCTAAGATCTGACTAGAGTGAGATGACCTCCTTAATTTTGTTGTATACATATGTCATATAGAGAAAAGTTTTATTTAATTTGGAGATTCTAAAAGCTGATATATTAGTAAAGTAATAGTCTATGTGAAGAGTAGTAAGCCAATAAAATAAAAATAATAAGTGGAAAAAAAACATAAATAAATTTTATGTGATTTAATCACATAAAAAATAACTTTATTATTAATAAAATTATCAATATAGATCGGTTCAGTTCAATTGATCTGTCAGCTTATACTGATTTTGAAATTTGATAAGTTAAATTAGACCAATTCATTTTCTTAGTGGGCTAGAAAATATCATGTCTAATCCATTACTATATGGGTTGTGGGCTTCACTGGGCTTGGGCCAACCCACTTTTTTTTTTTCAAAAAAAAAAATCTTTCTAAAATTTTTAATTTAAATTTTAAAATATTACCATAAATATTTACTAGACAATATTACATGATGTTACTATGCAAATTTCTTGGCCTTAAATTTATGTGAAAGTAAATAACTTTTCCCATGATAGTTGATACCACTCAAGATGTAGATATTAATAAAAAAAACTAAGTAGTTAATGAGTAATAATATAACTAGCTAAATAGCAATATTAACTTGTAATATACGATGGTAGTAAACATTGAATTTCCATGCCTCTTGTTGTCTATTTACTTTTAATATTCAATTTTATTTTAAAAATTTTTATTTTTATTTGATTCATTGACCGGCTCAACCTGCATTGCTCAAGCCCCATGTATCGATCAATAAGTTTACTTGGATATGACTGTAAAGTCATATTTTAAATAAACTTCAAAATCTGGTGGAATGATCTGATAGATCTTTGTACTTGTATGTGATTGTATTATGGACCCTTTTACTTTGTTCTTTGCCAACTGAACTTTTAAACTTGATTAAATTGAAACTTTTAAACCCCTCTTACCATTGACCAAGCTTATGTGACATCTTAATTGTTGACTTATTCTGGACCCCATATACTTTGATTTTCTTTATTATAAGCCTCTTGTTCCTGCAGAAAGCGCATGTGATTCACTGGGTGCGGTTGGATCAGTACTCCTCTCTTCATGAGGCTTACTAATTGATAATTTTGTACATTTCAAGTCAAATATAATACATCAATATATGTATTCATTATCAGATATACTATGAAATACAAATATACTGGAAGAGAAGAGAGAAGCGAGAGAGAGAGGCAAGCGAGAGAGGAGGGAGGCGGACAAGAAAGTTGATGTATTCGAGATAAAAGCAAATAACACTAGATACATATATTTAGAATACCAATTATATCTCTAAATACATTTCTAGACACATTGAAAAAGAGGCAAGCGAGAAAGTTAATGTGTATCAGATACATGCAAATCCATTTGAATATAGTGTATCGAAAATAATTATATCTAAGTTTGACTACTCTCTACATTTAAAATACGTGTATTTGGACGTGTCAAATACATATATTTGAGGATTAAATTTAACAAATATGATAATTTCAAGAAACATAAATAATAATTAAAAAAAATCATAAAACTCTATATTAATTTGTGTTGTTTGTCGTAAAATAAAAAATAAAAAAATTGCATGCATACCCACATGCACGAATCCTTTGTATTGCGGCGTCACAAGTGCTTGAATTCGATCGGTCTGCCCTTATATAAAAGGGAAGGACTAACATATTGTTTGGACGGACGTTGTTACATATTGTATTGGTACTGTGCAGTTAGTTTAGTTATGATATTTATTTTAATTATTATTTCAATTTTATCATATTATATTGAAATTTTTATTATGAGTTACTGATGAAAATTTTAATTTTATATAATAATCAATTCAGTGTGGTTGTTATCATTTTATTTTTTATTATTTTGTTTTAGATTTATCGTTTAAATTGTTAATACATGACATTATGTAATGATAAAAAATAATATAGTGTTGAGTCTAAATAATAAGTGTGAATGGGAAAATGAAAGAAAAAACAAAAGAAAAATTTGAGAGAACCAAGTAAAGGGAAATGAAGAGTCATTTCTCCCTCATAGGTAAAATAGAGGAAAAATGATGTCTTTATATTAGGAAACATTTCCTCTAACTTTTAAAGAGTCCAGTAAAGGGGACCCCTCGCGCCGTCGTCGTCGTCGCTCGCTCGACTTTTGCAAATGATTGATTGATATACTTTTTGGATAAAATTTATTTAATTAATCTCCCTTTTCTGATATTTGAGAATTATTAATTAATTAATTAATTTTTGAATTATTTATTAATTAAGTTAATACGTGAAATTAGTTAGTTTAACAAACTTTTAATTTTCGCGCCTAAATTTCTTAGACCAGATGCAATCGTTCCCAAACGACAGTCTGTTCTGAACAGGCAGATTCACACCTAATACTTCCTATAAATGGAGAACCGCTCTGTGTTTTCAAACATTGAAATTTTTTCTCTTCTTCTGCATATATTTTCTTACAAAATTCGAGTCTTTTGTGTGAAACCATTACTGGTTCTTGAGTTCGTCGATAATTACTAAGTTTGAGGTAGTGCTACTCTGTAATTGTTAATTTGTTTTATCCTGGGAGGAAGTAATCCACAAACCTCGGGTACATTGAGGGGATTAAATTTCTTAAGGACACACGGTGAATTATATAGACTCAGATTGTTGAACGTGTTTTTAATTCTATCTTTTTCATTGCTATCACTATACGGGAATAACATATAGTCTATCTAAATAATGCCTCATTAAAATAATGGCAGTAGGAGACAATATAATGTAATCTGATGCAATACATGACAGTCATTCAAAGTGTAATGAGCCTATTTGATTTGTCTTACATTAGGTGATTTCAAATTAAAATATCGCGACTTATAAATGAGAAGTCCGAAATCCGTCCAATATATTAACAAAGTCTTAATTTAATTCGATGCGGTTTTGCTTGCCGGTTTAATTGGAAAATAATTTGAAAATAAGACTTCTCCTTAAATAAGGAGACTGCCTGATAGTATATTTCCCAGTGGAATGGGAAAATATTTTTAAAACAGAATAAAATAAGGAGACTATATAAAATAACATACAATTAAATTAAGACTTTGTTAATATAGAATTAAATTAAGTCTTATTTTAAAATTATTTTTCCATTTCTTTCGTCGAAATGACTAGACTTGTCACTTGCCTAGTTGCTCCTTATTTATTTATTTATTTAAATTACTTAGGCGGAAGTTTTTAATAAATAATTATTGAATTTAATGATACTTTTTATTTATTATCATTTATAGCAATATATAATAATATTATGATAAATTTATAGTTGTATTAAAAATGAATTATGCATACAATATAGAAGTGTTTTAAAATATTTTGTACTTGTTTGGTAAGAAATTGACACAATGTACTATAAATATATTAAAGTGTGTGATAAATGTATTATCAATCAATGAAACTTGTATTAAATATATTTTATAAATAGTTCTTCGTAATATAAATTAAAACTATATTATAAGTGTTTAACAAAAATAAATTATTAGTACTATAAATAAAAAATATTTTCTTAATCTTATATCTCTGTAAGTTTCCCTTTAAAAAATTGGGTTGATTCATCAACCTTCCTCATTTTATTTGTTTAGCTTGATTCAAGAAGTATATGGGTCAAATTAATTAATATTTAATAAAAAATTTAATGTAATTTTTTTATATTTTATATTTAGAATATGTCTAAATAGTACTATAAGTTATAAAAGTTAACAATTCAAATTATTTTGAAAGTTATTTAAAAAGTTATGATTAAAGAAAATATCCTTTAAATGTCTAAATGGTAACTAAAACACATAAATTGAAAGGGATGTTGTATTCGTTATCATTTAAGAAAATTATCTTTCTTCTTGATTTCAATTTTTTTTAATGAAGTGATTTTCTGAAATAATATGTTAGGTAATTAATTAGTAGGTTAATGTTGGGTTTAAGTAAGGTGTGAATTAGAGGGTACCCCGCATGCTGTCGTCGTCGTTGTCGCTCGACTTCAGATTCAGCAAATAATGTGATTGAGTGATTATTTTTTAGGCAAAATTTATTTAATCAATTTTAGATTTTCTTTTTCTGATATTGACTGAAATTTAAATTTTGCATAAAACTGTTTGGAAAGGATCTGTTCCTTCTGAATAGACATTTTTTTTCCTAAAAGATGCCATGACCATTATGAACAGATATGATCACACTTTTTCATCACATTTCATTGACTATAAATAGAGAGGATTTCTGTATTTTCCAGACATCAATTTCTTTTGCATATATTTTCTTAAAAACAAAATAGTCTTTGTGTAATTTCGTTGTTGTTCTTTGAGTTCGTCAAAGTTATTGAAATTTGAGGTATTGCTATTTCTTTAATGTTTATTTATTTTATCTTGGATGAAAATAATTCATAACCTTGAGTACAATGAGAAAAGTAAATTCCTTAAAAACACACAATAAATTTTGTGGAATCAAATACATTTTTTTCATGGTTGAGTTGTGGCAGATTTGATACCCTTTGTATGACTCTCTTCCCAGCTGTTCATTTTTGTCTCCTAGTAAAGATAAAGGATAGAAGCATGCACCTCTTTCTTGATATATTTTTCAAAGTGTTTTACACATATTTTTCCACTGATAATATTGATTAGGATTTTGCATCTACTCATATTAAAATCAAGAATAAAGAAAGACACAATAAATTTTAAATGATCTCATGATTATAATAATTAAAACGAGGACACAAAAAAATAGTGATGTTCAAAATTGAATCATAACTAATAATTCAATTATAAAATTAGTTTATTAATATTGAATGATGATTAATTTTATAATTAATAACATATCTATGCAGGATGAATTACCCAATTTTCTTTTTGGCTAAATCGTAAAACATTGAAGAGTTACCGTAGTTACACTGTTACCTTGGTATAAACTAATAAAGCACACTCTTTTTACTCACTGCTCAGTTGCTCTCTATTTTGGATACTGAGTAGTGAGTACTTTTCGTTTATCAATTTTTTACCTCTTTTTGTGGTGAGTTTTGGACTTGTCTTGTGTGTTCATGTTCAGTCCTTTTTAAAAAAAATTTAAACTTAATTTTTATTTTTGTTTTGGATGAAAATAATTATGTGTATGCATTTAGATATGTGGAAAAAAAATTTATTTTAAGATACGTTCATCGAAAAGATATATCATAGAGGTTAGGTGATACATCATCCTATAATCGTTCAATAATTGTTAATTCATTATTAGATCAATCAATGCTTTATTGATTATATAACTGTCAAAATGAGCCAATTCAGCCTCACCTAGCTCAAGCCTTGCTAACCAAATAATTTGGAGGACTGGGACGGGCCGACCCTTCATTTGAAAGGGCCTTGAAATGGTCGACCCAACCCAACCCTAATAGGGCCGCAAGTTGGGGCGGGTCAGCCTTTTTTTAAAATAATTTTTTTCTTTTTAATCTAAATTTAAACTTCAAATTTCGTCAATATATTAATTTTTTTGACATACTTAACAAAATTATATGAAAGAACATAATAATTACAATCATAAGATGTTCCCTTTCCTATGGATAATTCCTACGGTTAATTAAAGACTTAAATTGTGGTTGTTGAATTTGGACCAAACAAAAGCGAAATTGAAACGGTTCATGTAAAGAAAATGATGATCGAAGTAGAACTCCTCAAAGCTTCATTAATAATAGGAAAAATATTTGTCTATTTCATAGATACTTATAGGTGTTTTCATTTGTTAGAATTTGAATGATATAATTGTTGAGTAAGACCCTCTAAATGGAGGGTGACATTCATGACATCTTCTTGGTCAAAGAAGGCAACAAAGCTGCAAATTTGTACATGACATCTTCTTAGTCAAAGAAGGCAACAAAGCTGCAAATTTGTATATGACATCTTCTTAGT
>JBCEWC010002911.1:0-32265 GCA_038996855.1 Solanum aculeatissimum | reverse complement strand
TTCTTGAGTGGTATGAAGTTAAAATGACAAAGTATGGGACATATCCCCTCATTATAAAACGTCCCAACACTTAGAAAAAACAATGAGGCTTATGAACAGTAAATTTACATTCTGGAAATTGCATTTCCTGCACGGACAGACTTTACGAAAATGGGCATAACGTCTTCGTCCAAACTCCAAATGAGGTGAAACGAAGTGCGTTGGGTAGCTAACGCAAAGGGCATTCTATGGATATATTATGGGCCACCCAGTTATTTGTGTGCTAAGAGATATGACCTCCACAGTAGACCCTCGAAAAACGCTTCACTTGGAAATTTTGAATTTTTATACGGCCGCTCTAAAATTCGGGTGAGACCCATTACCCACTCCATTTGACCCCTTAAACATGAATATGAAGTCAGATTTTCGAAAAACAAAATGAATTTTTAGATATAGCTAAAACAAGATTTCGGTAACTTCCGAAGCACATTTTTAGGAACTTTTTTTTTGGGTCGTTTCACTATTATTGTATTATATTGTTTATCGTCTATATGCAGTATATGTTCACCTTGATTAAAATTACACTTTAGTACTGAGTTTTCTTTTAATATTCTATACTTCTTTTCAGGATTAAGGTTTAAGTCTAGGTACTCGAGATGTCTTAGGGAATCTATTTTATCCTAGAGGTATGTGTATTTTAGCAATTTTTTTGTAATACCGAATCCTATTATTACAATATCGTAGATAGTTCTCAACTCGAACTCCTTCTTCTATTAATTGTTTTCTATATTGGAGTAATTTTTCTTTATCGTATTTATATTTTTTAGGTAGAAAGACGTATGTATGTTTATTTACTATTTTTCTTATTTCTTCATATTGTAAAGTCTGGTCAGTCTCTTCTAAGTATTTTTTTCAAGGTTGTATATTTCTCTTTTAGATCTGCTTTAGTTTGTAATTCTTCGAATAACCACTGATTTTTTATCCGAATGTTTTTTATAAAGGTAAGGTTTCTCATATAATTATCCTAATGGTATGGTAATTATAGTGAGGTCTAATGTTACTAGTAGGTCCTGAAACTTCTTGCTTTGATACCAATAATAATATCAAAAAATAATATCAATATCAAATCTCAAAAAATATTAAAAGTAATATTGAAATGTCTAAGCCAAAATAATATCAAAAATTATTGATACCAAAATAATATCAAATCCTACAGTGTATGATGATATTATGACTGGTGATTATTTTTTTTTGAAATCCTACTCAGTACTCCCTCTCTCTTGTTTATACAAGTTAGTTGTCACTCTTTGATGTTTGAAGGTACAAACTCATCATTTTACTTTTCAAAGATTAATATGACTCATTCTTTGTTAGAAAGAACTTGCGCATGCATCAAAGTTAGTTGATATAAATTTAGTTAGAAAATTGTTCGCGAATTGAGTTAAGTTTATTTTGTTTCTTTTTCTTACACTGCTGTTGAATATTTGCTATGAAAATTATTCACTAATTTAGTTAAAATATGGATGACAAGGTAAAATGATTCCAAAATGAAATAGGTGTCACTTTTTGGAATAAAACTGAAAGAAAAGTATGTCATGTAAGATAAGACATATAGAGTAATATACTTTTCTTTGAAACGAACACCAATATGTTCGAGTCTCGTATAAGGAAAAGCATGCACCGCATGTTTATTTACTTATCGTATTCTCTACAACACCCAATGCATGCACCAAAAAATATGTCCAGAACGTGTGATTATGTTTACATAAACTTTTATTACCTGAACCATGTTTTAAGTTGAGTAAAAATCAAAAACGATATACTAACTTTCATGTAAACATGATGGCATCATGACTCATGAGTGAATTGACAGGCTAAAATATGAAACATGTGAATCTGTAATTTTTTTGTAAAATTAAATATTTTAAAAAATTAATATTATATATTTTCTTGATATTCATGCTATAAGAAGATTAATGATAATAACGTGATATGTAATATTAGACCGAGGGAGTACAATAAAGAAGAGAATGAGATGTTTCCAATTTTCTACACCTACATAACCTTCATAAATATGAGAGGATTAGAAGTCATTATTTCTTAAATGTCTCCCTTTTACTTGAACAAAATGATATGAATGTGGATAATTATAGAGTTATTGAGAGAGGAAGTTTAATTTTCAATAAATATTTTTGAGGATTGTGTAAGAAAAAAAATCAAAAAATTGAGAAGAAGGATAAATACCGATGGTGGCCAAGCTAAGAGCTATGTAATATCACCTATTTGAATGCTTAGTTTTATTATATTTTCTTTGTCTTAATTTATGTGATATGTTCTCTTTTTCTCTTTGTTCAAAGAAGATCGACACGTTTCTCAATTTAATTTAGCAAATGTTTAATGACATTATCAATATTTTACTCATGTAGGGTCTCATTTATTTGACAAATGTCACGATCTGAATTTGAGTTCTGATGGCACCTACCATAACCTTCGAGTAGGCAAATCAAACCCAACTCAATATGATGAAAGACAAATTTATTTTAAAATAAATAAATAGATAATATACGGAAGTTGAAATAATATAACAAAAAAAACTCGATTCATAATATAGAAATGCAATGTGATACAAAATATATCAAAATGCCCGAAAGTAGTCAATATTGACAAACTAACACTAGACCAACTATTAGATCTAACAGAGAAACAAGAGCTATTAAGTATAGAAAGCTGATAAATATATACAATACAAGAATTTCAACTACAAACTCTAGTCTGCTAGGCCATTCTACAAGGATCTAAGTTCACCGGAGCGACTTCGGGGCATCTAAGACAAGTTTCTAATATCCTATGCTAAGGCCAAATACTTCACTGTACCAATAGAAGAAAAATAGAAGAAAACCAGCACTAATCAAAAGCTACCAAGTAATGTAAGGACCAAATGCGGATAATTAACCCCAAAATCTCCAGAAAGGACCAAAACATGGCTTCTAATCCTAAGGTGCATGATAATCTATCCAACCCCATGATTCCAACATTTTCATCATGTTACAAAACACCCAAAAATAGAAGGCGATAATACTAACAGTGATACTAACTAACAGAATAAGTTACAAGCTTACAACTACCAAAATTACCGATGAAGGCCTAAACTATAGATTATGATACCTAAGACATATAAATAAGTTGTCCTACCCGAATTTCAACTAATTAGGCATGATATTATACAATCCAACCCAATTTAAAGGAAGAAAAGCCATAGTCCACCTATGTGGGAGGTAGATCATAACCGACATATAAGACCAAGTAAGCTACTACTTGGAATCCAACATAACCCCCTATGTTGGCACGGGGAGACTACTTGCCATGTAGAACTCCATCACATTGCATATGCATCATCAATAAACATTTTGATTTAAGTGGATCCACTAGCCTAGCCTACAAGAGCTCCTATAGTGGCACATAGCTAATGAGACAAAGGGGTTACTACTAGGATTCCCTAACCGAATTCTACTTCAATGCCCCATTTGGTGCTAAGCCATTCCCACATAATACATTTAAAAACATATGCATTGTATAGTCGTTCATAAGCTTAAAAGCATAACATCTTAATCAGTATAAATAGTAGCTCATCTAAACATCGAGATCCAACATGTGAGAATGGTCCTTATCACATGGGATTTATCTTTTGGTGAGAATTGTCCTTTCACCATGTTTAACATTCATTAGAGGGATTTAAACATCATAACTTTCATAAACTTTAGTAATTGAACTCTCATCATTGAAAATCATTTATCATTAGAAAATTCGATATGATAATTGGGTAAATTTCATGCATGTAAACTTTAAATCATGTAACTCAAGAGGATAATGCATCGATTTAATAAAAGTCATTGATTTGAATCATCCTTAAAACAACCCACCACAATCATACATATCATCTTTGAACTTTAGACATAGAATCATGCAATTCATCTCATAAAATTATCAATTTCATAATAACTCATACTAATATAACTTTCATAATTTTAAACTTCATAAAATAGATTATAGGAAAAAATCCTTGAAATCAATTTTTGCAATTTCATGCAATAGATGAAAATTCTCAACATAATTCATGTTTAGTTGAAGAAATAGAGAGTACCTATAATGAATTGACATTGAAACTTGATGAAATTTATAAAATAGGTTTTGGGACTCCATGGGTAAAAGAACCCATGAATGAAGAAATTCACATACCTTTGATCCTTGAAACTTGAAGAAGAAGTCTTGAAGAACTTAGAGAATCCTTTTTGGAAGCTTTGTCTACAATGGAGGAAGCTTGATCTCCAAGAAATTTGAGAGAACTTGATGGAGGACCTTAGAGAGAAGTTTGAGAGGATTTGGAGGTGTTTAGAAAGAGTATTAGGTGTAAAAATAAAAGAATTTTCATGAATTTGCATATATAAAGGTGTTAGGATAGTCTCAACTAACTTCCTGACTTAATAATGAAACTCAAACAATTTTGTGCTATGAGGGGGCAAGGGTGTGGCGCGTCTTTGCCGCAGAGTCTTCTGGTTAGCGCAATTTTATCAAAAAATTATTTTTTGATACGGGTAGCGTAAAAATTGAAGGTGACCCTTTACTACACAATTCTGCCTCCTGCAAAAGAATATGATGTCAGATTTACAAAACAACACACTGATTTTAAGATATTCAAGAAATACATCATAAGGTCTTTCTGAGGGGCTTTGGGAGGTGTTACAATATCCCCAATTACGAACATTCATCCCCGAATGTTATGAAACTAAACTTGAGAGAGTGGCATGATACTTTTCATCCTTAACATAAATGCATCAATGGAATTTAAACATCATTTTCATAAAAACTTTCAACTTATGTATCAAAATACCATTAAAACATGATACCATGAGTAAATCCATGTAACTTGACTCTAAGGCCTGAATTACATGACTTGACATCTTAAACATGATCATCTTATTATCTTAGGCATTAGTAGAGTGGAAAATATATGTATCATTTCATCATGTCTGTTTTTGCCTTCCAAGTCGCACTCTCAACTTGTTGGTTCCCCCAAAGGATTTTAACGGATGCTACATCTTTGTTCCTCAATCTCTTTATTTGTCTATCTAGTACATCCACCGGAACTTCTTCATAAGTCAAATTCTCCTCAATATTAACATCTTCTAATGAAACTTGGATCCCCCATGAACTTTCTCAATATTGACACATAAAAAACAGATGAATTGAGTTCATCTCCAATGGCAACTCTAACTCATATGCCACCATACCAATCCTGCTCACAATATTATAAAGCCCTACATACCTAGGGCTCAATTTTTCCTTCTTGCCAAATTGAGTCATACCTTTCATGGGTGATACTTTCAAGTAAACCCAATCACCAATATTAAATTCAAGGTCATTTCTTCTCACATCGAAATAGAACTTTTTTCTACTTTAGGCGGTCTTCAATCTTTCTCTTATGACCCTGACTTTCTTCATGACATCCATAACCAAATCTGGTCCAATCAAGGCAATCTCCCCAACTTCAAACCATCCCACTGGTAACCTATATTATTTATCATATAGAGCCTCAAATGGCGCCATCTTGATGCTTGAATGATAACTATTGTTATAGGCAAACTTGATGAGAGGTAAATGATCATCCCAACTTCCTTTAAATTCCAAAACACAAGCCCTCAAGATTTCTTCCAATGTTTGAATTATTCTCTCAGCTTGCCCATTAGTTTGAGGGTGAAATGTGGTACTTAACTTGACTTTAGTACCAAGACCTCCTTGGAATAACTTTAAAAAATGAGAGGTAAATGAAGTATTACGATCCAAAATGATGGATAATGAAGTCTCATGCAACCTGACCAACTCCCGAATATACAACTTAGCATATTCCTTACAACTTAGCATATTCCTTGGCACAAAACGTTGTCTTAACCGGCAAGAAATGAACCAACTTTGTCATTCGATCCACTATTATCCGTATAGAATCAAAGTTTCTCTAGGTCTTAGGCAATCCAACTACAAAATTCATGTTATTTTTTTTCCACTTCCAGGTAGGAATCTCAATATTTTGAGACAAGCCACCTGATCCTTGGTGTTCCACCTTAACTTGTTGACAATTGGAGCATTCAGCTACAAATTTAGCAATGTCCTTCTTCATTCAGCTCCACCAATATACTTCCCTCAAATCTCTATACATCTTAGTGGAATCGGGTGTATAAAATAGGAAGAATTGTGAGATTCTTGCATTATCAAATTTCTCAACCCATCAACATCCAACACATATAATCTCCCTTGATAACTAAGCATCCCATCTCCTCCTTGTGAGAAAACCTCTATCTTTTCTTCCTTCACCAAAGTCTTCAATTCAATTAAGAAGGGATCAAGATCTTGCTTAAACTTAACATTCTTGATCAATGACGATTCGGAGCCATGACACCACCATTCTCAGCCTCACTCAGCTTTACCCTCAATCTAGCCAACCTATGAACTTCCTTTGCCAATTTTCTCTTCCTATCATCTTCAAGTTGTGACACACTATCCATGGACATTCTACTTAGTGAATCAGTTACAACAATAGCCTTCCCCGGGTAATACTTCACACTCATATCATAATCTTTGAGAAGTTCCAACCATCTCTTTTGCCTTAATTTGAGATCTCTTTGTGTAAACACATATTGGAGACTCTTATGGTCGGTGAACACATCAACATGGACTCCATACAAATAATGTCGCTAAATTTTCAATGCAAACACCACGACCGCTAATTCAAGATCATGTGTTGGATAATTCTTTTCATGCACCTTAGTTTTCTTAAAGCATAATCAATCACCTTACCATTTTGCATCAACACAAAACCAGACGAATTCTTGAGGCATCACAATACACTACAAATCTATCCGTACCCTCTAGAAAAATAAAGATTAGAGCTGAAGTCAAATGATCCTTCAAAGTTTGGAAGTTTTTCTCACACTCATCCATCCACACACATTTCACCTTGTTTTGTGTCAACTTAGTCAATGAACACGAAATGGGGGAGAATCCTTCAACAAATTTCTATAATACCCCGCTAGGCCTAAGAAACTCCTAATATTGTTGGAGTCAATGCCCTTGGCCAATTTCTTACCGTTTATGTCTTCTTGGGGTCAACTTTTATCCCATCATCGGTCATAATATTTCCAAGAAATGCAACCTTTTTCAACCAAAGTTCATATTTGTTAAACTTGACAAAAAACTTCTCATCCCTCAAGGTTTGTAATACCACTCTCAAATGCTCTTTATGATCTTCTTCATCACGAGAATAAACCAAAATATTATCAATGAATACCACCACAAACATATTAAGGTAGGGATTGAATACCCTATTTATAAGGTCCATAAAGATAGTCGATGCATTAGTTAACCCAAAAGACATCAACCCAAATTCAAAGTGTCCATACCTCATCTGAAATGCCATTTTGAGAATGTCACATTTTCTCACCCTCAATTGATGATTGTCGAACCTCAAAATCAATTTTGTAAAAGTGCCTAGCCCCTTACAATTGACCAAATAGGTCATCGATTCTTAGAAGGGGATATTTGTTCTTGATGGTAACTTTGTTGACTTAGCGATAGTTGATTCACATTAGAAGTGACCCATCCTTCTTCCTTACAAATAATACCGGGGCACCTCATGGTGACCTACTAGGTCTAATAAATTCCTTCTCGAGCAAATCCTTCAATTGCTCCTTTAGTTTTTTTAACTCCGCCCAGACCATTTTAAAAGGAGGGATTAATATAGATTGGGTGTATGGAAATAGATTATGCCAAAATCTATCTCCCTTTCACGAGGTATGCTAGGCAACTCTTTAGGAAACTCATTAACTACAGAAACTAACTGAAGAGAAGAACTTTCGAATGTGACATCTCTAATTGTTACCAAATGGTAGATATACCTTTTTGAAATCATGTTACGGGCTTTGAGATAGGAAACAAATTGACCTTTACATGAAGAACTACTACCCTTCTACTCAAGAGTAGGCTCATTTGGAAATTGAAACTTAGTACTATGGGTTCGAAAATCTATGGTACCATAGGAAGTATGCAACCAATCCAACCTAACTATAACATCAAAATCAACCATAGAGAGCTCTATCAAATCCAATGAATGATTTTATGCATGATGGACACGGAATAACCTCTATAAACTTTTTGTGCAACAATGGACTCACCAATAGGAGTGCTAACCTTATAAGGCTCAATAAGAGTTTCAAAACATGCATGAAATCTATTAGCAAGAAATGGTGTAACAAAATTGACAAATTTGCCCCCAGATCTAAAAATGCATAAGCATCAAAATCACAAACTTTTAACATACTGGTAACCATATCTGAGGCTTCTTCCATCTCTTGATGACCATGAAGGGCATATAACCTATTAGCTTTTGGGGATTCTTGTACTTGTCTACCTTGACCTTGAGGATTTGCATTACCACTCCTACAATCCCTTGCATGATGGTCGACCTTACCATATTTAAAGCAAGCATTGGAGTCGGCTAGACATTCACTCTTATGAAACTTTTCATAATTTGAACAATTGGGAGAATCTTGTGCACCCATGGCTCTTGGGGCTTTGGGTCGGTCCCCTTATCTTTGCTGAACCTGAGAGGAGGAGTATTAGATGAAATTTGATTCCCTTGCTTTGACTACCTTGAAATTTACTATGGCTACCACTCCTTTTGTGGAAAATTTCACCACCATCCATCCTAGCTCTCTTGACTTTTCCCTAAAGTTTTCATCTTCAATTCATTCTGCATAGGTCATTAAATGGGATATATCCATTTCTTTAATGAGCATAGTCAGTTTGTATTCTTTAGAGACCATGTCTGAAACATCAGAGATGAATTTACTCATTCTAGCCCTTGGATTTGACCCCATGAATGGAGCATACTTGGAGAAATTAGTGAACTTGAGAGAATATTCTCTTACACTCATGTGTCCTTGATTGAGGTTTATGAACTCTTGCACTTTGTCCTCCCTCAACTCCAATGGGAAGTACCTATCAAAAAATGCCACCTTGAACTCTTCCCAACCAACTCGGACCGCTTCCTCACCTCTTTCTTCAAACCATTGATCATACCAAACCTTAGCCACCCTTTCAATTGATAGGACACAAGATCATCATTCTTCTACGATGGCACACACATGATGGATACAATTCTATAAGCCTCATCAAGAAACTCAACTGGGTCTTTATCAACTTTTGATTCATGAAACTCCGGCAGGTTCATCCTCATAAAATTAGAAACTTTTGTCATCGGGGTAGGTGCTTGAGGAGCAATAACAACCTCTCTATTAGCTTCGTTGGCCAAATCTTGGACTAACATAGTGAAAGCATTTCTAAACTCCTCATGAGAAACATTCTCCTCTTGTTGCTCAAGAAGGGTTTGATCTTCGGCCACATCCCTTGGCAATAGAGCTCTTTTTGATGGCATTGTCTAGAAATGACAAAGAGGGCATTGTTAGTTAGTGGAATAACCTTAGATACTTCTAATGGAACGACATGAATCATAATGAAGTGAAAAAATTCCTAAAATACCTCATAGCCTCCTACTCATAGATGTGGTGCATTTCACACCCATGAATAAGACTCTACTCGACGCGGTATGTAGGATTTTTTAGGATCATTTACAAAACCAGTGTTCTGATACCAAGAGTGTCTCGACCCGAGCCTAGGTCTTAGGTGAGATATGACGAATGGGAAACCTGAGAGTAACCCAAACAAGTCTTTTAACATATCTTTTGGCAAATCTTGGTTGCAGAATATAAAACAAGCATAAAAAATTAATTCTAAGGGAATAGGGGCCTTGGACTCACACTATAGGGATGAATAAGGGAATAAAATTTGCATGAATCATATAGCAAGCAATTTATTAAGGGGAGGGAAAGTATGACTCAATCTATGGGGAAGTAGGGACTTAGGAATTTCATTATTTTCTATCAACATCGTCAAATAGCATCACATAGGGGATAAGGACTAAGGAATAAGTTTCCATAAAATCTCAACATCTCATCATGGGTACATAGCATAGCATCATAGTATTATAGTATCTAATAATACCTGTAAAACATGAGTAGGATGGGGGACAATACAAGTCCCGGGCTCTCCCTCAAAGTGCTAAGTAAAATGAAATAAAGTCTCATCATACGCAAGATAGAAACTGGATCTTGTCCCCGAAATAAAGGACTCACCACTCAGTGATCTTCATGGAGGAGGATGAATAGGAGCTCTAGTCCCTACATGGTTAAATCATGTAGGCAAAAGAATGTGTTAGTACTTGGAATGTACTAGTATGTGGATGTAATGCAACGATAGATAATAAGCTTCATAACAAGATGCATAACCATATATAATAAAATGTAAGCCCAATATGACAAGCATGAGGATACTTTGATAAAATTGTTCATGAGAGATAAACATAACATCTTGTCATCATACATATGTGGGAGTTAGACCATAACTGACATATAAGACCAAGTGAGTTACTACTTGGAATCCAACATAAATCCCTACGTTGGCACGGGAAGACTACTTGCCTTGTAGAACTCCATCACATCGCTTATGCATCATCAATAAATATTTTGGCTTAGGTGGATCCGCTAGCCTAGCCTACAATGGCTCCTATGGTGGTACATACTTAATGAGATAAAGGGTTGATATTAGGATTCCCTTACCGAATCGCACCTTAATGCCTCATTCGGTGCTAAGTCATTCCCATAGAATACATTTAAAAACATATACATAGTATAGCCATTCATAAGCTTAGAAGCATAACATCATCATCATGTATAAAAAGTATCTCATCTAAACATCAAGATTCAACATGTGAGAATGATCCTAATCACATGAGATCTATCTTTGGTGAGAATTGTCCTTTCACCATCTTTAACATTAATTAAAGGGATTCAAACAACATAACTTTCATAAATTTTAGTAATTGAACCCTCATCACTGTAAATCATTTATCATTAGAAAACTCGATATGATAATTAGGTGAATTTGATGCATATATACTTTAAATCATGTAAATCAAGAGGATAATGCATCGATTTATTAAAAATTGAACAATTTAAATCCTCCTTGAAATAACCCACCACAATCATACATATCATATTTAAACTTTAGACATAGAATCATGCAATTCATCTTATAAAATCAACAATTTCATATTAATTCATAGTAATATAGCTTTCATAACTTTGAACTTCATAAAATAGATCATAGGAGAAAACCCTTGAAATCAATTTATGCAATTTCATGCAATAGATGAAGATTCTCAACATAATTCATGTTTAATTATAGAAATAGAGAGTACCTGTAATGACCCGACCTAGGGCCTAGTTGTCACATGGAGAATGAGATACCTGGAGGCAATCCACCCAAGTCATCTTACATATCATAAGCATTCATAGATATAAAAATGTAAAGATGAAATAGAAAACTAATGGGAATGAGGCTAAGGGCCACAACTTGAAGATAAATCTGGAATTAAGAACTTGATACAACCACATCATGTGTCCAACAATACCTCTAACATAAACTTGGGAGGAGGGGGGATAAGACATGTTCAAGCTCACCCTCAGATATGATCATAGTAAATACAACTGGAACTAAAATGTCTTAATACATCAATCTAGAAAGAAAACTAGGATATTGTCCACAAAATAGAGGACTCACCAACTCTTGTCTTCAATGTTCCAAAGTTAGTCACGTGGAGGATATCGAGGAGCATCGATCCTACATGGTGAAATCATGTAGGCATATAAGTATGTGTTATTACTTTGAATGTACTGGTATGCAGGTATGCAATGCATGACATAGAAACAATAATAAAGTAATTCATGCTAAATCTTATGTTAACATCATACATTTACAAGGGGAAATGGTAGTCATATTCAAGCTAATCCAATTTAAACATGAAAGGGTAACCTTAGAAAGAACTTAGTAAGATGCATAAATGAATATAGTCATGAATAAGGAAATCATGTGTGGTTATGTACAATTTCAATAGTTATATCCTTAGATGAACAATGCATCACTTTACATAAAAGACCATTTTATTATAAAAGAAATATTAGTAATCATAATGGAGATTCACTTTACATACTTGAATACATAATCATATACATATAGGAGAAGTACCATTTGAACTTCTATGACCATGAGTCATAGGAACTTTAAAATATTTTTCATAGTAATAAGCATATTTGGACATAATGAGAGGGAACCATCATAAAAGGGCATCTTAGGGACATGATAAGAACATGAACATATGTGGGAGATGAAATGCAACATTTGCATCACAAGTTTCATAAATAAGATGCATAAACATACACAATAGAATGCAAGCTTAATATGACATGCATGAGTATACTTTAATGAAAAATTGCATGAAACATAACTTTTTTATATAATACGTATGTGGGAGAAGACCATAACCGACATAGACCATGTGAGCTACTACATGGAATCCAATGAACTCCTTCAATTGGGAAAAAGCCAATGCATTGCTTCCATTGGAAAAAGGCCAATGAACTCCTTCCATTGGGAGAAAGGGAATCTACTTGTCAAGGTATATATCCAAAACTTTAGTAACCTCGCAATTGTATCTTTAAGGAACATTATGACTTACATGGATCCACTAGCCTAAGCATAGCCTACAAGGACTCCTATGGCATAGTTAATGCGACAAGGAGTTGCTTCTAAGGTTCCCTTACCGAACCTCACTACAATGTCACATTTGGTGCTAAGTCATTCCCACGAAATAAATTTGAAAACATAAGTATAATCATAATCATCATAGACTTAAAAGTATTGCTTTAACATCATATACATATAGGAGTAGCTCATCTTAACATAAGATCCACATGTAGGACTTGCCCTCTTTTAAAAAGGATATATCTTTAACACAACTTTGAGAGATTTAAAATATTATAACTTTAACTTTCATAAACTTTCATAACTTTATGATTAAACCCTCATTTTTGGAGATCATGTCTCCCTTGCATACTTTAACATGATGATTGGGTGGATTTCATGCATATGAACTTTAATTCATGCAACTCAAGAGGACAATGCATCAATGTATTGAAGACATCAATTTAAGCCATTCTTAGACAACCCACCACAATGATATATATTATCTTTCATAAATCATTCTTTCATATAGACTAGGTCCAAAACTTAGGGTTCATGCTCAAGGACTTTAAATCATGCAATTTGTGTATACAACATGCATACATAAGATAGAATAAAATTATTTAGAACCATTCAAACCAAATCAACATGATCCTTGTAAAATCCTAATTAGGATAGACATGAGTTTCAACTCAACATTCACTATAAGCCCTAGCATGATACTAATATACTACATACAACTAAGAATGCATCATGAATTTCATGAGTAAATAAACTTTTTGAACTTCACAACATACATAAAACTTGACCCCAAAGTAAAATAAGGAAAATTGAACTTTGTGAACGAAAGTTCTCCACAAATTAAACCCACATACCTTAGCGAACATCTATGGAGAAATCACGAACTTTGGAGAAGAAAACTCGAAACCCTAGCTTTGTCTTCAATGGAGGACCTTAGGAGGTTGAGAGGATTTGGGACTTAGGTTTTTGAAGAATGGATTAGGAATGGGGGTAAATGGGGGAAGTATAAAATTGATATAAAACGTGTAAGAGGTCAACACGATGTAGCATTAGGTTTAAAATATGAGGAAATAACAAAAACACCTTTCATAAAAATTTGTCAGATCAATCCACGAAGGCTCGATTATGGGTCGTGGAATTAACCACAGGTTGTTAGTTCCTTCCGTCTGATAACACATATGCAAACCCTGAAACTGACTTTTTTTATCTTGGAGTTATGAAGCCTCCTTACGGGCCATAGAACTTCTCACGGGTTGTGATTGAACTCGTAGAGTCCTTCCACACTTAACTAATTTTACCCTTTTTTTCTTATTCTCAATCCATGAAACCACATACTAGTCGTGCCATGGTCTATGGGTTCTCCGATAACTCATAGGTCGCCTTTCAATAAAACTTCAAAACTCCTACTAGTCAAGACCCTCCATTTATGAACCTACATATGACCAATAAAATGTTACATTGGTCATAAATCCTATCATAGCTCCATTCTATACTTAGCAAAATTATTAATTTCTAGGACCCGATCTACGATCCACTATTACGACCCATAGGACACTTCACGACTCGTAAACCCCTCTCGCTCCACTTCCAGTCTTCCAAAATTTTCCCAAGACCAAATACTCATTCCACGAGTCCCTTGTACAGTATGTGAACTAAACCACAACCCACACTTAGGTCTCGTGGTTTCATTCCAGTGGATAAATTTTCATCTTTTGCCTTGTCTCAACTTTAAACTTGTGGGGCGTTACAGTACCCATAAGGAATTGACATTGAAATTTGAAGGAATTTGTAAAATAAGTTTTGGGACTCCATGGTTGAAAGAACCCATGAATGAAGAAATCCACATACCTTTGATCCTTGAAACTTGAATAACAAGACTTGAAGAACTTTGAGAATCCTTTTTGGAAGTTTTGTCTTCAATGATGGAAGCTTGATCTACAAGAAATTTTAGAGAACTTGATGGAGAATTTTAGAGAGAGAAGTTTAAGAGGATTTGGGGGTGTTTAAAGAAAGGATTAGGTCTAAAAATAAAAGAGTTTTAAAGGATTTGGGTATATAAAGGTGTTGGGATAGGTCTCAACTAACTTCCTGACTTAAAAATGAAACTCAAAAAAATTTGTACTATGAGGGGGCAAGGGCGCAACGCACCTTTGCCGCAAACTCTTCTAGTTCGTGCATTTTCATCGAAAAATTACTTTTCAATATGAGTGACCTAAAAATCAAAGGTGATCCTTTTCTTACATAATTTTGTCTGCTAAAAATGAATACGAAGTTAGATTTGCGAAATAGTGCACGAATTTTAAGATATTCAAGAAATTCATCATAGGGTTTTTCTGAGGAGCTTTGGGAGGTATTACACATCTACAGACCATAGATAAGGTTTGTTGGATTAACTTCACAAACCCCTAAATTGAGTGTGGTTTCCACAAATCTAGTCTATGAGTCGTAGATCCTTCTACGAGCCATAGACTAGGGTTTGTAGCTCCTAAGATGTGAAAATTTTACTAAGTGTTAGAGCATTCTACCGATACGGTCTACAACGCATAGTTCATTCTACGACCCATACTTAAGGGTTCTATGGATCAACTTCAGAAACTTGTAAATCTATCTGCTTTCCATCAGAGGTATTGTATGACCCATAGAAGTGTCTCTAACGTATAGAACCTAGGTCAAAGACACATACCTGAATTATTCTAGGTTCTAAGAGAAGCCATCCACGAGTCGTAGACAAGACTACAACCCATAGACGAGGTGTCATACTCCCTATCGACAGTTTTACTGAGGCACTATTTTCTCCTTTTCTAATCAAAACCTTATCATTTTAGGGTTATTTTGATCCTCTTGTCAGTATCCTACAACTCTTTTCTTTAATGAACACTTAGATTAATTGAGAACAAGGATTGGACAAGAGAAAAAAAGGTAGGGTTCCAAGAGCATTCATCGAGTTCTCTAAATTTTTTAGTAAAGCTTTGAATTCTGGGTATATAAGGCTATTCATAGTATTGTATTGAGTTCATCCATGAACCTAACATATAAATTCAACGTAATTGAGTTCAAGTTGAGTTGTACCCTAATTCTACAATTGAGTTTTTGATTTAATTGATATTTTCTTAAATTTCTTGCATTTAATTGTGTATTGATGGTCCACGAGTTGAATACATGATTGAGATGTACATCCATGCATTTTGCGTGACCTCCAATCGAGTTGATGTCATATTTTTTTATGCATTATTTGATATTGAGATTGGTAATTTTCATGCATAAAATAAAATATTATTTTCTAATGACGATGATGTATGTTTTAATGAGTTTGATGAAATTGAGTATTAAGTTAAATGTTATTTTGAGCAATATATTTTGATGATGATCTAAATGATGTTTTTGATATATAATGATTGATGAAAGATAATGATGATGGTGATAATATTTTGAGATATGTTTGATGTTTTAATTTAAAGTCCAATGCGATTAGATGAGATGATGATATGAGCACATATTTTGGTAGTAGTATTGATCATTGAGTTGGGTAAGAATATAATTAACTCAAGCTCCATAAACTACATAGCCAATGTAGGACAGAGGTCATGTCTTTCTTTTTCCAAAAGATGATTTTGATGATTAGATCCATGGATGTTGATGTCCTTTAACCTAGTAAGTATTGGATATGGAAATGACATCATTTTATTGTATCATCACTAGCTAATAAGTGATGATTGTTAGTTAGAGAAACTCCCTAATGAGTAAACAAACTATATTTTTCATGATGTTGCATATTCATACTTTTAACTGATGAAAGCATTTTTATTTTTAACCTTGTATATTATATTGATGTTGAGTTGAGTATCTTGATGTTTGTCCTTACTTTCTAGCTATTTTACATACCGTACCTTTCATGTACTGATGACATTTGGCGATGCATCTTTTCATGACATAGATACAAGTGTTAAAAATCCTCAACAAGCGACTCATCTAAGATTTTGAGCATTCCTAGAGCTCTGGTGAGACCTCCTTGCATTCGGAGGAATTCCTTTATTTATTTACTTATTTATTGAGTTGAGAACTTTATTTTTTCTAGGTAGCCATGGACATGTTATTGGCACTGTCTTGATACTAATTAGAGGTTTCATAGACATAGGTGGAGTAGATTGGAGATGTTTCCTTTGGAGCTTGTTCCTAAAACCATTATTATTATATGAGGTTGTTTTAATTGAAAAATTACTTTCTTTTGATGTATAATTTAAGAGCCTACATGAGTACTTCTCTTGATTTTATTATGTCTTCAATTGATGAATGAATCAATGATGAGACCATTGAGTCAAAAATGTCATTTCCGATCAGATTTCAAATATGTATTATATTTTTTTTACTCTAGATGAGGTCAGCACATCGAAATTGGGTTTTAGCAATTGCTAAAATTAAAAGGCGGTAGGTAACGTGGACCAATGGGAGCCTACCACATGGCAAGTTAGTCAAAAAAGGAAAATATGGATATAAATCTGAAAAAATAATGAGAAATGCGGATAGTTCCACATACAATTTTCGAATAGCGATTTCTCCCTTATTTTGGTTTGGTTTTAGCAATTGAAAAGGCTAACTTGTGTATTTTTTTGAGAGGGACATCATAGAAGTGTCAGAAATTGATTTTGGTGTGTCGTTTGAGGTAAAATTTGACATTTTCCTGTTATAACATTGAATATGTTTTTGGAAACTTTGATATGCGATTTCTTATCCATTTTGAGTCAAATTTTGGTAATTTTGTGTATTTTTGTGAGGCACACACCATGGTAATGTCGTAATTAATCTATAGAGCTCCATTTGGAGTGAAAATGCAAGTTTAGTTGTTGTTTATGTTGTGATTTTTTGGAAAATTTTGGAATGCGATATCTCAGTCGTTTCTTATCAGAATTGAATAAAATTTGAATCTAAACTATACTTTTTGAGACCTATGTTGTGGTATATTCGGATTCTATTAATTTGACAGTATTTTTAAGAAATGTTTTTGGGAAGCTGTTGTATGTATATGTTATTTTCCAATAAGAAATGTCATTTGTTTTTAGGTTATTTTTTATTTTTCTGAGCCTCATTTTGAGCTCAAGTTCTGTCTATAGACTCGGGGTGATGTAGAGATCATTTTTTAGGAGTTTGTTTGGTATTTCAAGTGTGAGCCCTATTTGTCCCTATCTAGTCGCACTTAACGTATCTTCCCCTATTTCTTGAGATATTATAGCATAAATAGCCATAATTATATTATGATTCATATTTTGACAGTTAAGCAACATTTGGAGGTGGTCAAAAAGGGTAAAACTCACGTGGATTGATCCAGAGTGTGTAGGTTCGTATTTCAGGTAGGCTAGGCTTTCCTTACCTCTAGATTGGGCTAAAATACATGTATATTGGGAGATTTTTTATGGTTGGAAGTCCTGAGTAAGATATGTATATATGTCATAAGTTGATTGTTAGTTATATTTCCTGTTATGCATGTAAACATTGTTGTCATGATTTATTAATACATGTTTTCCTGGATAGTCGTTGTACTTAGCATATGAGGTAACTACAGTTATTTTTGGATACTTGTGGTTGTTCTGGACTGTACTAGTTGTGATCACTATAGTAGTTGAGTTCTAGCATTGTTGAACTATGTAAAGGCGTAGTAAAGGCTAGATATGGGATAATGCCTTGTGACAGGTATATACTCTAGCTTAACTCCTATCTGTAGGAATGTGTAGTCTAATGCTACTGAGATATGTCGATTGTGAGGTTGTTTATTGATTATATGTCATATTATGGACTAACTCTACTATACATATGATTGTGATGGGTCAATTCATTTGGGATACCTATGATACAGTTGTGTTGTGGACTGATTCAGGTATAGATATGACTCTACTAGTCTTGGTTGTTCTGGATACTTGTGAGACACCTTTCGAGTGTTCTTTGGTTTAGGGACCCTATCAATTATACTTGGGTCTGAGACCCTATTGATTATCCTTTGGATCCAGGACCCTGTCGATTGCTCGAAGGTTTAAGGCCCAGTTGATTTTTTCTTAGGTTTAAGGCCTAGTTGAGTTTTTTTGGGTTCCCGTGGTTACACTTGTGATTGACTGGAATGTAACGTATTTGGATTTGGGTAGGTATGACCCTACATTAGTCTATGTGATATAAACTTTTGTATACAATTATTAGTCCTTGTGCATTTGTTATCCTTACTTGAGGTTGGGATTAGATAGTGTTATCTAAGGGATGTGTGACATATGGTTGTATGGGTTGGATTGTGTGGTATATACATGTTGGGAGTATCATCACCTACATTCTCTCTGGGCATGATATGACTTTAGAGTTCCAGATCCGAATAGATTGGTTAAGTGAGTGACTATTTCGATACCTTGAGTCCTAAATGATGTTCCCCGTCACTATTCGAGCTCCGATGGCCACGTCCGAGTGTTTGATACCTGGGAGTTGTGCCCCATGGTCTAAGTCCGGTGACCACCACCAGGATGTCAGGTGGCAGATACCCGATTCTAAGGTCTAAGCACCTATTGATGTTCTAGGTCGAGGAACCCGTCAGTTATATTTTAGGTTTGAGGCCCTATTGATTGTGTTAGGGGGATTCTTTCTCCTGCGGGGTATATGTCCCACCATTATGTACATTGTCATACCATCTGCCCTGGTTGACTACCCCGATTGGAGGCCAGGTCGAGAAGGGGGTTTGAGGCCTTGTTTTGATATTATAGGGGTTCGAGGCCCGTGTGATACTGGTTACTGGATAGGTCAAGGGCCCTGTTGATTACCTATGGATCCACACACCTATACATACCCTGATTGTTCATGGGTGTACCCTCTGGGATTATGGGGGCTCAGGGGACATCCAGGCTTAGACACTAGGGCCTTATACCCATGTACAGTTGACCCCTTGATCAGGTGATATTGAGATTTGGGTTCTGTGGGTTCCATGGTGACTCTGTCAGTTAGATTGTATGTGAGTGTACCTTCTAGACTTATGGGGGCCCAGTCAGCGTACAAGCATAGATATTAGGGCCTTGCACCCACATACAACACTATGTCTCAGTTCGGTGATAGCTATGGTTTGGGCCTACTTGTGTTTTGTTAATTAGTATCATTACACACCACTTGGGTTGGTTCAATTGGGGTTCGGTGATTCTCTATACATGCTTATTTCTTGATCAGAGTTCTGATTTGCTACATTTACTACAGTTCTCTATATTTGAGCCTTCTATATTTATACTATTTCACTCAATTGGCCGATGATGCCTACTGGGTGTCTGTTATTGGTACTCGCCTCTACACTTCTGCATCTTCCCATAGTGCTAGTCCAGGTACTAGGCGCAGTCACTGAGTTAGGGGTTCGCAAGCAATTCAGGAGTCATTGGTGAGCATCAGCAACTCTAGACATTTTGCAGTCTCCTTCTGTTTTAACGGTCGTCTTTTATATTCAGACAGTGGTCTTGTCTATGTAGTTTAGATTTGTATATGTAGATTGTTATCCTGGGTATGTATGTAGATATGTATATTTTATTTGGAGTCTTTAGTAGTTCTTTACAGGTGACTTCTAGGTCCTGGGTAGATTGTGTTTCTTGTACTTATATGTTGCTAGTATCTATATCATTAGTGATTCAGGACAGGTTTGTGGGCATTGGGTTGGATTGCCTGTAGGAGGAATCTAATAGGTGTCATCATGACCTGAGAAGTTGGGTCGTAACAAAAAACAAAATAGATAAATAAATAATATATATCTGAAAACTAAGGACATCATATCATAACTAATAGAATCTAACACGATCTAGAAGGTTAGCTCACCCTAAAATTTAATATACCGATGATCGACTAGAGCTGAGGGCGAGTCGAAGTCAATAGAACACTCATAGCACTCCACAAAGTAAAAGAAAGAAAAAATTTAAGTAGGGATCAGTACAGGCAACATGGACTGAGTAGGTATCATCGGTCGACTTAAAATAGAAATTAATATATACATAAAGTAATAACAGAAAATCAACCATAGCACTTAACAGTGGCAACTAACAAGTAACAAGTATAAGTGACAACACAAAAAAAAACAAGTACATAATCAATCTACAATATCAAGAACACACATGAGGACTCAAGCCTCCACACCATGCTTATTTTGGGAAATAGGTTATTTAAAATTGAGTATATTAAATCAGTTTAATGTGTTTTCTTTTAATATTATCACATCGGAACATGGCACCCGATCTAATATATATCATGTCCGAATATGACATCCAATCCCATAACATCATGTTGGAACATAACACTCGATTCCATAATATCATGTGGGAATGTGACATCTGATCTCATAATATTGTATCGGAACATGACACTTAATCTAAATATATCATGTCGAAACGTGACATCCGATCCAAATATATTTAATCCATCATTCTTTATCATTACTTTCCACTTGATTAATAATATTTCATCAAGCTTTTGTTTATTCAAGGCATCACTTTGGTAGAGTAAGTTCAAGATTATAGATTTCATGGTCTTGGGATTGCAGACCAATCACAACATATATCAATCAACAAAACCACAATAATTAAATGCACATAATAATTTCACAACATCACTCAATGAATATTAATTACTATTAAGAGTCTCTATAACACATAAAATCAACTATAACCTACCTCAATTGAAGAACCGAAGTTAAGTAAGTTGATTCACCAATGCTTTTTCATTCTTCGATGCCTCAAAATGTTTTCAATACAGCAATTATATAACATTTGTAAGAACACGAGTCTGTAGACACCCATACTATATATTTAGTCTAAACTCAAAAACTCACCCAAATCCATAATCCAATTTCTAAATTTCAAGCCTAGGGTTAAGTCTTATCCTCCAAATAACCTAACTTTAGTGATATATATATATATATATATATATATTACATTATACCCAATATTTAATCACTTACTTCTATATAACAAAATAAAACAACCATTGCAAATTACACAATTAAGACTTAAGTATGTATATCAGTAACTAACAATGACCTTACACTTGCAGAAAGTTGCCCCTAAACCACTACTTCATCCTATGTCATCGTCATCCTTACAGTTGTAAGCCCTTACTTATTTGACCAATCACTATTCTCATTAGCAATAGTCATACTCTCCCCAATACTTGGACGTATATTTACAATTTACCTTGCAACTCAATTTTTATTCTTTTCTTTTAACCACCTAACTTAATAGTAATAAAAATAGTATAATATCTATCCAAAAATACAACAGAATAATTTAGGTGTTACCTGGTATGCTTTGTCGTTTTCACCGAGTTCCTCTTTGAGAGATTATAGTTTTAGTTCTTTTCTCTAGGGCTGCTGAACAGAGCCCTTTCTAATTATATTATTAAAAAAATTATTATTTATTTATTGTTTATTTTATATACTAAAAGTGATAAATTCTATTAATATATTTTTAATAAATATGGGACAAAGGGTATAGGATATTAACTAAATTATCACTTTAGACCACCTACTAATTTAATTATCTAAAATTACCCCTCAACAAAATAACGAAAGCTATCAAATAGTCCAAAATATTCTTTAAAAAAAATTATGAGATAAATCTTTTATAACATACGAAACTCTACATCTCTTCCTCTTACTGCGCTAATCACGCTTTTTTCTATAGGTTCTATGATTCTGTCATCTGCTAAGTAATGATTTGACGGGTCGTTACAAAAATTAGAGTTTCTTCTTAACTCAATAGGTGAAACAATACTCATTGATGAAATTTCTACACACCTGCTACAAAAACCTTTGTTCAACCTTTTTCAGGAAAGGCTTGAAGCAAGGAACCTAGTTTATTTAGGAGAGAAGACTTAGAGAGAGAATTTCTAATTTGGGTGAGGATTGAAAGAATAAAAGGTTAAGACTCTTAGAAACCTGATAATCCCATTAAGAATAGTTCAAAATAACATAGTATAGACATTAAAAGAATGAATGAAAAAATAACTGTCGGCAAGAACTATAGGCATTATCCACAGACCGAATAAACTTCTATGATCCGTGATATGGTCAATAAAAGTAAAGTAGAAAATTTTTTATTTCTAAATTTCACTTTATGGGACCTTTTTTATGGTCCATAAAAATAATTACGACCCGTACAAATCTTTCATAAAAGTTAGGATTTCCCTTTAAATTTTTGAAGTTTCAAGACTTTAATCTACGATCCATAAATCATTTCATGACTCGTAAACCTGTTTATTTTGTTCAAGTCTAGAAATCCAACTTTCTAAATGTCATATATGACACCATTATATGGATAGTAAACCCGCGTATGACCCATAAATCCTCTCATAAACCTGACTATCTCTCATAAACCTGACTTACTTCTTTTGAGTTCTCTCAACTTCTGAAGTTCGATTCATGGGTGAATTATACGGTTGTGGTTCCTTTTACGGCTTGTAAATACTCCTCATAAATACTTAAAAGTTATAACCTTAGCTGGTTTTTTGCACTTTCCTAACTCATTTGAGCTAGGCACTTCATAGGTATTACAATATCTCCCCTTAAAAACATCCATTCTCAAATGAGGTTCAACTTGGCATAAAAAGAGTAGGGAAAGATTTACAACCTAAAATAAATGCAAAACACATAAAACTAAAGGGGTGAGTAACTCTAAACTGAAATGTAAAGTTTAAAACTGATTTCATAAACATGCATGCATGGAAAATATGAGAAATAGTTGAAACACATGAATCTAAAAATATACATAGGAGGAAGTAATACTTCAAGATGAAACTGGAAAGAGATGAGGTAACTTGGACATCATATTTGCTTCGAATTCCAAAGTAGCATCCTCAACTAACTGATTCCTTCAATGGACCTTCACTAAAGCAACTTTTTTATTCCTCAACTTAGTAACCTGACAGTCAAGAATCTAAATTGGGACCTCTTTTCAAAAGAGAGACTCTCTTTCACATAGAAACTCTCTAAAGGCATAACTAAAGTCAGATCACTAATGAACTTCTTCAATAAAAGAGACATGAAGTACTAGAAGCACTGACTCCAACTCCATGGGCAAATCCAACTCATAAGTCACCTTGCTAAAATGCCTCAAAATTATGTATGGGCCAACATACCTAGGACTGAGCTTCCCTTTCTTGCAAATCCCATCACCCCCTTCATATGTGATATTTTCAAATCAACCTAATCATCAACATCAAACTCAATCTCTTCTTACATCTCCATAGAATTTCTACCTACTTTGAGCAATTTTTAACCTTTCCCTAATGAATCAAACTTTTTCCATAGGCTCATGAACTGACTTGGGCCTTATAAAAACAACCTCACCAACCTCAAATCATCTTATAGGAGACCAACACCTCCTACCTAGAGCACCTCAAATAGATCTATCTGAATGCTAAAGTGGTAACAATTATTATAGGAAAACTCAATCAAAGGCAAATGATCATCTGAATTACCCTTAAATCAATGACGCAGGCTCTCAACATATCCTCTGAAGTTTGAGTAATCCTCTTAGCTTGGTCGTCTATCTCTAGATGAAAAGTTATACTAAGTTTGACTTGAGTACCAAGACCTTTATGGAATGATCTCCAAATATGAGAGATAAATAAGTACCCCAATTTGAAATACAAAACTCCATGCAATTTCATCATTTCCTGAATGTAATGCCTAACATAATCTTCAGTTGAACAAAAAGCCTTAATAAGAAGAAAATGTGTTGACTTAGTCATCCATTCTACAATCACCCATTTGGAATCATATCGTCGATGTATACAAAGCAATCCTATAATGAAGTTCATATTTAAATATTTCTATTTTCAAGTAGGGATACCAATATCTTGAGTCAAATAACTTGGTTTCTGATGCTCAATCTTTATTTGTTGACAAGTTAGATACTAACAAATTTGTAATATCCTTCTTCATTCTATTCCACAAATAGACTTTGCACAAATTATGGTACTTTTAATGGCTCTTGAGTGAATAGAATATTAAGAACTATGTGCCTCTGCTAATATTTGAATAGAATATCAAGAACTATGAGTCTCTTCTAATATTTGTTACCTTAGTCCATCAATATCCAAAAGACATAACTGACCCTGATATCAAAGCATACCATCTTCTTTTAGGAGAATTCCTCAATAGCTCTTTTTAAGAATAGCTTTCTTCAACTCAACCAAATTTGGATCATATTTTTGCTTGGCCTTAACATCTATCACAATAGATGATTTTGAACTATTTTGAAAAACCACTCCTCCATCTTTAGAATCTTCCAAACAAACTCCCAAACAGGCAAACCTATGAACATCATGGACCAACTTCTTCTTATCCTTAATGTGAGCCACACTTTCTATATATAATCTACTAAGGGCATATGCCACTGCATTGGCCTTTCCCGGGTGTATAACACACTCATACCATAATTCTTCAACAACTTAAGTTACCTCTTTTGGCGAAGATTCAAGTTCTTCTATTTAAACACATACTAAAGACTTTTATGACCAGTGAAAACATAGACATGAATACCACAAATATAGTGTCTTCAAATCTTCAAAGCAAAAACTATCGCTATCAGCTCAAGATTGTGATTTGGGTAGTTCTTCTCATGAATATTGTTGCTTAAAAGCATAAGCTATGACCTTGTCCATTTTGCATCAATACATAGCAAAGGCTAATCTTGGAAGAATCATAGTACATGAATAAACCATCTAAACCTTCAAGTAGGGTCAAAATCGAGGTTGTAGTGAGTTGAGTCTTCAACACCTAAAACTCTTCTCATAAGCTTCGAACTACTCAAACTGAAGTTTCTTCTGAGTCAATCTAGACAAAGAAGAAGTAATAGAGGAAAAGACCTCCATAAACCATCTACAGTAATAGGCTAAAACCAAGAAAATCCTGGTATCTAAGGAAGAAAGAGGTCTAGGATAGTTATTCAGTGTCTCAATCTTTTGAGGATCAACTTATATGCCTTCACCAGAAACTATATGGCCAAGGAATGACGATCCTTAAGAGTTTGAAAAATAATCCTCAAATAATTTGCATGCTCATCCTTACTTCGAGAATAGACCAAAATATTATCAATGAAGATAACGACAAACATATCAAAATATTATTTAAACACCCTGTTTATCAAATTCATAAAAGTTATTGGAGCATTGATTAGTCCAAAAGACATAACCACAAAGTTATAGTGGTCATACTCAGTCCTGAAGGCTATCTTGGGAATGTAACATTCTCTAACTCTAAACTAATGATAATCCAATTTGAGGTCTATCTTAGAGAAATAAATTACACTCCAAAGTTAATAGAACAAGTCATCAATCCTTGAGATGGGATACTTACTCTTGATTGTAACCTTGTTCAAGTGTCATTAATAAATGCACATTCTAAGAGAACTATCGTTCTTACATGCGAAGAGAATTAGAGTAGCCCATGCAAAAATACTAGACCTAATGAAACCTTTATGTAATAAGTACTTTAACTAATTTTTCAATTCCTTAAGCTTAGTTAGAGCCATTTTATATAAAGGAATAGAGATAGGTGGAATATTTGGGAAAAGGTAAATTCCAAAGTTGATTTTCTATTTCCAGAGGAACTCAAGAAAGATCTTCGAAAAACACTTATGGGAATTCATGCATGACTAGAACTAACTAAAGAGTTGGAATTTTAACATTAGAATCTTTAACTTGGACTAGATGATAAATACAATCTTTGAAAATCATCTTTCTAAACTTAAGGTAAGAAACATATCTATCTATAAGCTCTAAATTACTACCCTTTCATTCGGCGATTGGCTTATTCGGGAACTAAAATTAAATAATTTTGCTTCTATAGTCAACTAAAGCATAAGATGAGCATAGCTAATTTATTCCAAGAATGGCATCAAAGTCAAGCATATCTAGCTCTACTAGATCAATTAAGGTGATTTTTTGAGAAATTAATATTGGAAATTTTCTATATATCTATTTAGCCAAAACTGACTCATTATTAGGAGTAGAGACCAGGAAAGATTCTGGCAAGATTTTGAGAATAACATCAAAAACGTAAGTACTTACAAAAGAACAAATTCACGTTTGATCTAATAAAGCATACTCATCAAGATAGAATACTCATAACATACCTGTGACCACATTGGAGGAAGGCTCTTGATCCTATCGAGTCTAAAGAGCATAAAACCTTCCTTGGTGCTACTCTTCACAAAAACTAGATAAGGCAGCCTGCTCAATCGTGCAGCTTGTAGAAGTACTCGACTGAGCTTGTTGGCGAACATCTCTACCTATACTATCAGTCGAAGGGCAATCCCTCAATCTGTGACCCAGATACCATATCAAAAGCATCCAGACCTTGATAAACACTCTCTAGGATGTCTCTTCTAACACTTTTAGCATATGTGAAATGACCATCCACTAGAAGCACTACCCTAAGGCCCAACCCCTATCTTTGTTGAATTTGGGCATTAGAGAATTAGCAGATGGGGCTAGCCCTAAATACCCCTAATAAAATTGAGAATGATCCCCACCAGATCTTTGACGAAAGTAGTCACCACTGTCGGTTTGATCTCTCTTAGTCTCCCTAACACTCTATTTCAGTTTTTTCTCCTCAATTTATTGAGCATGAGTCATCAACCTTATCCATATTTTTTATCAATAAGGTAGTTTTGCATTCCTTATCCACTAATTTCAAAACATTAGAGATAGACTTGCTCATTAAAGCTCTAGAACAACCATCATAGCCTGAGCATATTTGGAGAGTTGAGTAAACTTCAAGGAACACTCTTGCACAGTCATATTTCCTTGCTTTAAATTGATAAACTATTTAATGGAAAGAAAATATCTAGAAAGGCACCTTTAAACTCACTCCAATCAACCCGTTTGCATCATCGACCATATCATTCTTCTACTATTTGTACTAAATTTGAGTCACTCCCTTTACCTGATAAGCAGCTAGGTCTGCACTTTAAACCAATGAGACACCCATGATCTTGATAATCTTCTTAACACCCTCTATGAACTCTTGTAGATCCTCCTACAATTTTGATAGATGAAACTCTGAAGGATTCATCTGAGTAAAGTCCTAGATTGTCGTATCAGCTAAGTTCGCATCAGGGTTGATCAAGGTTACAACCTTACAATTAGCTTGAGCAGTCATAGCTTGGACAAGTACTTGAAAAGTAGCCTTAAAATCTGCATGGGTAACTTGTTCAGCCAAAGGATCAACTAGAGTCGGAGGCACTTCTTATTCCACAATTAAATTTTTTCTCACGGGAGCTCTTTTAAGAGGCATGATTTTATAAATATGCAAAGAATGAGTTAGAAGAAACCTTTATAGAGTTCAATCGATCGCACAACTTAAGAATATGGAAGAAGTGAAGTATTTCTTAAATGTCTTGTAGCCTCTCATTCATAAATGTGGGGTGCTTCACACCTACGAATAAGACTCTATTTAATTTTAACTTTTAGAGATTCTAGGATACTTAAACCTGATACTCTGATATCAAATTTGTCGTGATTTAAGACTAATCTCTAGTCATAACACGGGACTTAGAATCCTAAGAAACCCCAAGCGAACCACATGGCATAGCATGACACTAAGAATAACATACAATAATTGAAAAGCAAAAGTAAAGTCTAAAATGGTCTCATAAAACATAAGAGAGAATCGGATACAACGACATAAGCAAAAATCTAGACAAACTATCTAAAAGCATATGACATAGAAGGTTGCTAGGACAATACCTTAGCTAACCACTAAATCTAAAAATTGAAAGGAAATACTAAAATTGAAAGGCAACATCATTCTTGGATCATTGGTAACTGTGAGCTTTATATGGAATGTTATAACATATAGTATGAAGCAATATAGGCAAAAGAGTATGTGGTTAGTATTTATGAATGTACTAAGTATAAAAAATATATAATAACATGACATAAAACATGATAAGTTTGAAAACATGAAAATGTAATGATCAAGTAAACATAAAATAAAAACGATAATCTAATTCTGAAAGCATAGTATGAGGATGTACAATATCCTTAAAATTATAAGTCATAATTATACCATATGTGGGAAATATCGCTAATCGACATGAACTATGTGAGCTATGACAGGAGTTCATGTGCTTTTCTCATATCAAAAAGAGAATATCCTACGTGTCAAGATAAGGACCATAAATCTAAGCTAAGGTGGATCCACTAGCTAAAGTCTAATCAAGACCAATCTTATAGAGGCACATAGTTTTGAGACAAAGGGATTGCTTCTAATGGTCATGTGACTCTACTAAAGGATAAGCTTTCATTACTAGGTCCACTCGTTGCTAAGTAAACTCCCAATGGAATAACATACATAATCATATGAAATAGTAAAAGTGTGGTAATATTGATGTAATTACCTCAAAAGTCATTTTTGACATTTTCAATAAAACTATCATTTTGTCCTTTTCAAAAGTTTCTTTGAGTCATTTTAGGATGAGTTGAAAAGTCAAATTTTGAAAATCTTGTGAAAAGTTGGAGTTTGCCGAAGAAAGAGTTTTTAAGGCCTTAAAGTTTGAAATTTCTAGTTTTGCGATCATTTTGAGTTTTGAGTGTCGAAATACAATTTTGTTGATTTCATTAGCTCTGGAATACAGAATTTAATCTAGGAGAACTGATGGAACTTAATTCAAAGTTAAAGTGGAGATTGTGGATCCAAAGTTGCATTTTCAGTGGCATTCGGATCATATGTTTGACTTGGTCAATATTTGAAGTTCAGAGGCTCTACTGCAAATTTTGATAGTTCTATCGAGTCCCTAATATCATTTCTAGTACAGTTGCATATTTGGTTCAAATTTATAGTGTTCCGAATGAGTTCCAGGGGTCAAAAAACATATTTTGAAGGGTATTGGTGCAAGTTGACAGCGATCAATGCGGGTCAACGCCCGGTAAATGCGGATCAATGGGTCAACAACCCTTTTTTTTTATTTGTTGAAAATACCCCTTCTTCCCCATTGTGACTACTCCACTATTTTCTTCCATTTTTGGAGTTCTAAAAGCTTGGAGGCGCAATTTTGAGCAAGACTTTTCATGAATTTTCATTTGGATAAGCTTTCTAAACATAAATTCTTTTATTTTATGTAATTAAATTATGATTTTGACTTGAAATATTTGGTTTGAACCCTCTAATTTTTTATGGGTTTTCAAGAACATGATTCAAACTTTAAATGATGATTTCTCCCTTAATTTCTACTCAAATTTTATGAGATTTTCACCCAGAAACTCCATTTTTCGTGTAGAAATTAATTTTGAGCTCAATTTTAAGATTTAAGATTTTCAAAAAAATAACCTAATTTTTTATCATTTTACCCCCGGATCGGATTCCTATCAATATGGGTATCAATTGACTCTTTTTGGCACATATATCTCATTCTTGATAGTGATGTGGTATTTAGGAGTCGATTTTGTGGATTCATTCATCCAATTTGCTAGTTCGCAGTTCGATCTTTGAGATTGTGGTGATTTGAAGTATAGTAGAAGGGGAAAAGACTTGGATTTGAGTTGATTGGGACTTTGATTAAGGGAAGTGGACTTCTAACCTTTTGTTAAGTATGATTGAACCTTGTATAACTCTTATGTGTATGGATTTGAAAACTTTGGGATATAATTATACTATTGTAGGCTTTGAGCATGGGATTTTTGATTGGGTAATTGTAAATGTTGTGATTCCTTTACTTGTAGAATAATTGTGAGGTTGTGAAACTTTGGGGTTAGTGAACTATTTTAGTGGATATGATTTGGAAAATGGGAAAAAGAAAATGATGACTTGTATGATTTGGATCCTGAGATGGTATCCTTTGTTGTGACTTAGGCTTGTGAGATAATTTGTGGAATGAGCTTATGATGACATTGTTGGAAATGTGAGAGTGTGCATGGTGTTCTGATTGTTAAACTTTGGAGATTATTACATAAAATTATCTATTGAAGTTTCTTATGTGAAATGTTGGGTTAAATACTTGCATTGAGATATTAGTGTAACTATGTTATATTGTGATTATTGCGCATTATATTAATGAAGACTCTAATGTTGAAAGACAATGAAAAGAATTGATGAACGGTGAGTAAATGATGCAATATGGGCATCTTGCCTATTTATAGATGCGTGTGAAGGTGATTAAGGAACCTCTATGTCATGAATTGTTTAATGCTTCATTTGTGATGAAAAGTCGATGGAAAATAGTTCCAGCTAGTTGTTAATAAGATTAAGATTTCAATGATATTGAAAATTAATGCTCATTACTTGTAAATTGATAATGAATTTGTTGAGTACCACTTGTGGATTAGAGATTTGGTTATAGGTTTGGAACAAATTGATCTTCATATCTTGTATATTGAGATGCTTGACTTGAATTGATATATTTATGTGGACTCTTGCACGCACTCTTTATTACTCTATGTGAATAGTATGTTATTGTGTATTCTTGACTAAGTTTCACTGATTCATTATGGGGTCGGGCCATATGCTTCTTGGCATGAGATATTGATTCATTATGGGATCAGGCCACATGCTTTGTGGCATCATATATTGATTGATTATAGTAGGGCTGTGTATCGAGTGATTCGGTTCGATTTTGAATATTATCGGTTTTGCTTATTGGTTATCGATTTGTAGATAAGTTAAACCATTAAGGAACCGTTAAGATATTGGTTTATCGGTTAACGGTTAATCGGCTATTGACCTTTATCGTTTGGTTATCGGGTAAACCATTAACAATTAAACTTTTAAAGTTGCAGGCTTGGTTAAAAGTCAGGATTAAAATTTATTAAAAAAAAGAAAAAAAGAAAAACTTTTCTTCCAAAAAGATGAACTAAAACAGAACAACATATCGGAGAAACTGGAGATGCAAATTACAATGGGTGCGAAAAAATTCATCTTCGTGCCTCGAATTTGCAAAATGATAATCCCAACAGCTTCAGCTACTAATTGTTACCAGTATTTCAGTTATTGCGTTGTTCAAATCGACAACGAAGTTGGGCGAAGTTGAATCTGATTTTGGAAAATATATAAGTTAAAATTAAAATAATAATGTGGGAAATGAGAAGTCAGATTTTGGAAAATAGTAGGAGCATTAATTATAATTTTAATTTTCAGCACTATAGCTGTCAGTTTACTATCGGGTTATCGGGTCCCCGATATTAAAATTCTCAAACCCGAACCGATAACCGATAATCTATTATTATTTTTGAATAAATCGTTAATCGATCCAAAAAGCCAATAACCTGACCCAATAGTCCAATAAACCGAAAAATTGGTTCGGATTAACGGTTTGACCCAAATTTTGCACAGCCCTAGATTATAGGGTCTAGCCACATGCTCTGTGACATGAGATATTGATTCATTATGGGTTCGGACCACACGTTTTGTGGCATAAGATATTGATTCATTATGGGGATGGGCCACATGTTCCGTGGTAAGTAACACTAATGATTCTGGTGATAGGCCTCATGCTCTGTCATGACCCGGAAAGGGGCCTAGATGTGACATGGCGAAAGAGGACCCGAAGACCCTCGATCAAGCTATCATAGCATCATTACACACATCAT